>JBBPDA010126990.1:0-22500 GCA_037974385.1 Arnoldichthys spilopterus | reverse complement strand
CAAGTGACAGGCCTCTTACATGGTGACAGAGGTGAGAGAAGACCCTGCCATCTTTCTCTTCCAGTAAGAATGTGCTATGCTCTGGTTGCACTGCTCTGTCCTCAACAGAAAAGCTACTTAATGGGATCTCAAGCTGCTAAATATTCACCAAAAGCAGTTGATTGGAGTGAGCTGACTTTAAAGGAGCTTTCAAATAATGGTTTTGCCTTCTTTGCACAAAATGTGATTGTTTACACAACAGTAACTTATAATAAAATTCATATTCATAATAAAATATCTTCTCCTCCATTCGGCTTAGGCACCGAAAATTTAGAATCAGAATTTCTCTTTTTAATGAATACTGAATTTGCAGATTTATATTGATCCATATGTAATCTGTGTGTCCCTGGGAACTGAAGTGGGAAAAAAAATTGGCTTAAATGTGAGTTTGGCTGCTAAATTGATCTTATTAATTGATCTTAAAAAGACCCATAATTCCAATTATGCCATTGTGTACTAAAAAAAAGTCAGTCCTAACTCAATTCCACCTGGCCATTTTTTTAACCTCTCTTGATCACTTAAAATGAAAAGACTTTAAAGACTAATACACATAAATGATGTGTTTTGAGTGGTTGCACTGTATTCTCCCTGTATTCTTCCTCTGGCTAACACACTTCAGTAACTTCAGTGTGAATAGACGGTGCTAAACTGCTGTAGGAAAATATGCATTTTTTTGTGATGTCACAAAAACAACCCAATTAAAAGTGCCTAATCTTGCAGATTGGTGAACATATGTGCTGGCCTCCAATATTACATACTGTTCTTTCTAAGAAGGCCCTCTGTTAGTGCTGGGCCATAGAAATAGTGTAAAAGACTTTACCCCCCCCCCCCCCCCCCCCCCCCCATCTTTAAATTATACTGGACCAAAAACTGCACATGAATGGGTTAATACTGAATTGCACTATGCTTGTGTTATTGCTGGCAACTTCTTAGGGTTAATTATTATTATTTAGGGCTTTCATGCATAGCAGAGCCCCAAGCAAGTCCTTAAAGAGCTTTTGTATATAGAGAGAGATTGAGAGCGAGATCAAGAGAGAGAGAGAGAGAGAGAGCGAGGGAGAGAGAGTGAGAGAGATGCAACACTAATGACACATCTGTGGCCTGTGCTTGAATGCCATCAAGTGGTAGCTGAACTGTTTTCTCCCTTCTTTCTCCCTGCCTGCCATCATTCCTGCGAAGCTTAATTTGCGAATGCTGCGCATTTGCACTGAGCCGTGCTGTTCACCGACGAGCACAGCCAGTGGCGGCAAAAAAAAAAAGCAGCTGCTTCTCGCACGAGGCTGCCGCAAGGGGCCAGGCTTAATTTTAGAAGGAAAATATCCCTTAATATGACACCAGATTAAAACAGCAACAAGCTAGATCAACGCATAAGAAGGCGCTAAACGGCCGTTGCTTTAGAACAATGCGGCGTGTCACATCGCTGTGTGGGATTGAGAAAATGGCATGAAAAGCAATGGCCTTCAGCTCTGTGTCACTCAAAAGGGGACACATTCAAATGTGGCCACTTTTAGCCACTAACGGATGCTAGTTTTGTTAGCAGTGACTCTTTCTCAGAGCATTCTTGCGTGACCTCCCAAAATCCTAGTCACGCCTAGTCGTGACTCGTGGGCAACACTTTCCTCACTGTATCTTTTAATTCCATGATGATTGAGGGGCAACCCTCAATGCCTATGACTCACAATACAATACAATACTATATATAAATATATATATATATATATATATATATCTGCAGGCAGTTTTCTTTTTAGCGCCTTCCGAGTTATTTGCAAAGTGGGCTTGCTTCAATCCCTAATTCAGTGCGCCCACAGCACCGCCTGAGGGGATAAGACACTGTAGGCTGATGTTGTACTGAGCATTCAAATTACCTGGCAAGCACCAAACAAGACATTGCTTCTTTACTGTGATAAAACAACAACACGCAGATCAGGACAGAGGCACACAGGCCTATTATTGCATGAGAGACAGCAGATGGGAGAGAAAGAAGCCTCAATCACATCAGCAACATGCACTGAGATGATGCAAGACCAATGGAATTGACCTATCCCTGCTCTGCCCGCAAGCAGTGTCCTTTCGTTGCAACTGTTGCATGGCCGGACAGGCTTTTTATAGCACATGGGCAAATATCCTGTCCAGACTAATGAATTTATGTTAGCTTAGAGTCGTTAGCTAAATAAATAAATAAATAAATAAATAAATAAATAAATAAATAAATACACCTTGACCTAATGCTCATGCAAAATAAATAAAATCTGAATTCGGTTACACTGATGTTGATATTTGTGGGCCACACTTTCTCATTCAGATCACATGTAAAGCATGTACAGCCTCACAGCAGTAACTGGAGCCCTAGAAATGGGTTTAGCATTGGACTGTTAACATGTGGGCAACTTTAACAGCCTTCAGATATTTCCGGGGGTATTACAGGTGTAAAATCTATAGTATAGCATTTTTTACTTTAACTACATTTATTTATTATATTATATATATATTATTATTATTATATAATTATTATATTTTATTTTTTGAATCATCATAATTGCATACGTGAGTCTTCATGATTGCATATGCAATCATCACGCATGCATGTATTACCATACTACACATATAAGTCTTGAAATGCTCAACAACAACAAAAAAATATCCTATAAGAATTTCTGACTCGAAATATGTCTGCAGTGCCATAACTGCAGCACTATCATTCCACTAGAAATCCCATAGGGCTATAAAATATAATTATATTCATGAATAGATTCTTTTTAATTAATTGACTAATTGATTATATTTAATGCACTAACAACATTGGATTTTTTAGTTTTTTGGTCAGCTAACAATAGCTTGGGAAATTAACTGCATCAAGTATCAAATCAATCCATATTAGCACTGAATGGCTACAGCAATGCAGTCCAGCCTTTTAAACTGGAAACACATTACTTATAAGCATAATTTACAAGTGTTTCTCCCAAGATTAGATTTTGGGAATAAAAAAAAGTGGTTGTCCAGGCAACTGACATGGTTCCTCATGTCTGTATGCATCTCCTTATGGTTCTATACAGGTTTTACCATGATATTCCATTTCTTTCTGATATTATGACTACTGTCTCACCACCATCTTACTTCTTTATTTGTTCATCTCCATTAAATTTCCTTGCAGCTTTTCTTTGCATCTTAGCTCCCCTAAGTGTGAGAATGGTGGAATGGAGGCCAAAAGATTTACCAGATGAGGTGACTTTGCTCACACAGCCACGTCACTTGCTCATGACTTGTTGTGCAGTTAAATGACCTGTCACTGGGATTGACAGACCTGTAATTATACAACAATGCACTTTAAAATGTTTAATTAACACCAGTTAAAATTTACATTTGGCATATTTATCATGTGCTAAAATGTTGACATTTAAATTAATATACGGTGCCTTACGAACGGACACTTCACACAGGCATGTTAAACTGAAACACATGCACAATTAATTTAACTTTGATTAATGAGCTTCATCTGTGGGATGCTGGTGGATTTGCCCACAGGAACTGCTCACTTAAGGTCCTTCCACAACATTTCTAGGGTTATTGTTATTTTATTATATTTTTTAATTAACATTTTCTTTAGATTTTACTGGTACAATTCAAAATCCATTGTTCCATCACTGATATCAAGCCGCCCTGGCCCAAATGCAGCAAAACAGGCCTAAAAGATGAAGCTACAATAACAGTGTTTCACAGATGGGATAGGGTACTTATGCTGGAATGCAATGTTTTCCTTTCTCCAAACATTGCACTTTAAACCAAATCGTTTTCTGGCTTGTCCATGTGGTCTTAACAAAAATGTTCTTTGTGGAGAGCAGTGGCTTCCTCCTTAGAACCCTGCCTTGCATACCATTGTTGTTCAATGTTTTTGTCATGGTGGACATAAGCCAATGTGAGAGAGGCGTTTCGTTACTTAGAAGATAAACAGGGCTGTTTTGTGAAATTTCCACCTGTATAGAAATACACACCTTGATCTTCGCGTGATCTTGGCTGGTTGACCACACCCGTGGAGAACAACAATGTTCTTTAAAGTTCCTCAGTCTGTACATAGTCTGTCTAACTCAGAGATCAGAGTCCAAACTCTTTAGAGATGGGTTTGTAACCTTTTCCATCCTGATGAGCATCAACAACTCTGTTCTGAAGATCAGACTTAACTCACACTTCATTGTCATCCAGTTGATTGAACGCACTTCACTGTATTCTTTTCTATTTTACCTTCAAATTTATTCATATAACCAATTATAATTTTTTTGTTTTTTTCTTTAATGGACTTTCAGACTCAGAATTTGATGATGTTTTAGATCATATTTATGCTGAAACCACCATATGTCACACCATGTCCTTGCTCTAAAAAGCTGCTAACCATCACAATGACTTTAGAAATAGCACTTAAATAGTATGGCATGTGTTTTAACCTGGTTTCCACTGCGTTTTATTAATCTAACTGTGACATGTTTAAAAAGTGTAATAGGCTGCAGAAGGGTCCCAAAACCATAAGACCTGCTCTGTTTATTGAGAGATTGTAAGGATCATTGGTATTGCTAACTAGCCCCAATTTCTTGGGGATAGGTTGGCTCTAACAATGTGGCTGTCAGTTAGATGGTACAACAGGACTGGTAGTGTGGCGTTGCATTAGTAGCATTTCTAAAAGATGCCATGGTGCATCACCATCTGTCTTGAAGGAGACATGTGCTAGCTTTAGCCTCCTTACTTGGTAGCCTGATGTGAGAAGTTGCATGCAAATACCCACAATACAACTGTGGAGAAAACTTTGTTAAAAGTTACAAAAAAGTGTTAAAATTCTGGATTCACAATGTAAGCTGTCCTCTAATGCACCAAACCGATACATCCAAAAGACAGTGAACTTCTACTGATGTCCAGGTCATTGGCTGGTGGACGTAAGGGCAATACATCGAGAGCATCAGTTAGAGTAAAGACATGCATCCACAGTCTCTTGTTCAGGCTGCCTCACGAATAGCCCACATGCACGTGCTGGGTTTGAGCTGTACCCACTGCATGGAGATTACAGTTCTACATCAAAAGTGTTGATTAAAGAAGTGGAAAGTCTTTGAAAAGTCTTAGAGAAGTTTTTTGGCAAAGCCAAATGCGTTTTCTTACACAATGGAGTCATCACTGTGGAAACACTTTTGCTGTAATAGCCTTTCTGCCTCCGACTTGGCCGTGTTTGGTCTGTCTTAGTTTTCATACTGATGTTCAGCAGAGAAGAATTAAGAAGGCCATGTAAAGTTCAGCACTTTCATCTGTATTTGTGTTCAGAAGCTCCAGAGTAACCATGAATAGGTACCCAACCCCCGTACATACATGCAAAAACTTCTTTCATGTTGAAATGTAGGAAACTCCCATTAACCCTTAGGATTTGCTGCAATTGCCAGTGATAGTACACCAGTTACACTAGCTTTAACTTCTCTGACTCCAGGAAAGTGTCATTTGATGTGAATTATTTCTGACTCGTAGCTCACTGAAACATGCAGACTTTGCCTGAAATGGTGCTTTAAACTTTCCATCCCTACAGAACAGATGTTGCATCATGATTTAAATTTGATGGGGAGTTTTTTGTTGTATGTACAGTATTATTTGTTGAAAAGAAGAAACAATGTACAAATCTGACATTTTTCTTACTATTTGACACTGAAACAAGCAGAAACAGAAGTGAAATCTCAAATTAGACTATGCAAAATCAATCAATCAAAACCAATGAAAAAATGAACTAAACAATGAATGCTGCATTCATAATGATTGCTAAACTGTGCTGTGGTGTGTTCACGATGACAAATAATCACTCACTCCCTTACAAGGCATCTTGTAATGCACTACACACTATAATAAGTGTTAGAATCTATTTTACAGATCATTTCTAGTCTTATATAGCTGCCCTCATGATCAGAACAGTTCTCAGGCCCAATGCCATGTACAGCCTTTCCTGTTTTTGTGCTGAATACCAGCTGGCCTGTCATACAGGGGTTGTTTCTCCTTTCACACACTTGTATACGGATTAGCTTATTTAGCTGTCATGCATTAAGTACTTGGTTCATACTTTGAAGGCCAGCTGGTATCTATTCTATAAAAGATGTCTTCCTTTTCCCTTGACCTAGTAAGGCAAGGCTGAAGTCAGTTGTTCCTGGTATTCATAATCTAGAAGACAAACCCCCCATCAAACCCCCTTCCTCTAGTGGTTAGGACATTGCCCTTGGGACCTGAAGGTCGCAGGTTCAAGTCCCGAACTGGGAACCACCAAGGTAACCTTGAGCAAGGTACTGTCCTGCTACACTGCTCCATGGGCGCTGTTGATAGCGATGGGTTAAATCCAGAGGTCACATTTTGTTGTGGTGCTTGGGTGTGTTCACAATGACAAACCAAGTCACTTTCACTATCACTTTTTACAACTAATGTTGTTACAAAGCAGCTTTACAGAATCTGGGTCCGAGCCCATAATGAGGCGACGGAGCAATGAAAATTCACCTATCCTGGAGAAAGAAACCTTGGGAGGAACCAAGACTGGTTGACCCTGGATAGTCATAACACCCAAAAGAAAAAGGAAACAATCTCAGTTTTTAGAGGCAGCACCAGCTAAAAGCCTATAGCTTCAAGTAACATATCTAGCATATGTGTATGAAGCATGAAGCACATGGAGATGGTCCTTGGTAGCTGTAGCTGGGACAGGTGAGCAGGAAGCCCCAGTGAAGAATGATCTGATTGGAGGTACAAGAGGGGCAGCATTTGTTAATGTACAGGTGGATGGCGATGGCTGTCAATCAAGTAAGTGAAATTTAGGGCTGTTCATATGGAGCTTTACCCGGCATGAGTGAGTGGGTTCCAGCAGTAAGAACTTCAACCAGAAGTAGAACTTAAACACTATATATTTGAAATATTTCACTTTATATTTGCGAACTCCTCCCCTGCAACCCTACCCCAAGATCGGTGAGGTCATCGAATGCCATTCTTTGGGTTGTCCCCCATTCTTGTCTTAAAATAGTGTGACCGTGGTCCATCATTATGATGTTAGGGTTTCTCCTAGCATCCTTGCTTTTAAATTAAGACTTTATATTTTAGGGCTTTTGAGATATTTTGATGTGATGTGTGTGATCCCTGTTTCTTCTTGGTTTTATGCTAAATGTTATTTTATTTATTTAATTTTATTTAATTTTATTATAAAGCATTAAACTTTAAATATAATATAATATTGTTAAATATTATTTTATCTATGTTATTTTTCTAGTTTGTATGTATTGCTTCTGTACAGCACTTTGATTAAAAAAAAGGTGTTTTTTATGTTTAAACATTTTAAACTTTATAAATAAACCTTACTGACTTCACTAATAATTATGCCACACAGAGCCTTATGCATTTATGCATTATGAATGCAGGATCTGTAGAAAGTGTCACCATGTTTTTTCCTTCTCTCCAACTGTAAGTAGAGAGTGATAACATGTTATTTCAACTACAACAGCACTGTTTAGGATAAAAGGCATAATTAACTCTAAGAGACAGTTCGGGCACCAGCCCAAGCTTCTCCATGTCACTGTTCTCTGGAACCCACTGTTTCATTCTGAGGAGGGAGAAATGCAGGACTATAATAACTGTGTAATTAACTACTCACACTAGCTTTAACTTTTTTAACTTCCAGGAAAAGAGTTTTTCCTGGACTGAGGACAACAACCTTAAACATGGCCCTCCAACGTTGTTCTACCTTCACATATTCAAACAAGGCACAATCACAATCCTGATATTTTACCTGATGAATAACTGCTATAAAAAATAACATTGATTACCAATCTTTTTTTGCTTCCTAGCTGTTCCACCTGATGACAGACACAGTTTAAGCTCAAATATACACATTACTCACCACTGCCCTCTATAGGTATTATAGCGAGTCAGAGGTTTGATGTTGCTTCATCATTTTTGGTGTTTTAATGTAGTGTAGTAAAGTGGATTCCCTGCCTGGGTGACTCATCACGCTACACCAATAAGAGACCAATGTGCAAGACCAGAGATTATGAAGAGTTGATTGATTCATGTCTTGAGTCTTTCTGTGTGAATCTGACAAGGTCTTGGACATTGTATCTTCACATATGTAGCACACAGCAGGAGATTGTCCATGTCAGACATGTTCTCAGCTACAGGAAGATGGTTTAGGTGAGTGATGATGCTTGGATAGAGCATGAAGAAAGTGGAACATGAAGCAATCATGTTGCCAGTTTGTAATCTGGTCATAAACAACAGAGTTTCTTGCCATTCCTTGTAAAGAGACCCTCCTAGTCTGTAAAGTCTGACTAGAAGCAGGTTCTGCTGTATAAGGAACAGGACTGGGAACATTTGGCCTTAGGCTCAGAAAAACAGTCCGCATTGAAAAAGCAGATGATATTGGCACTGAAAAATGGCTTTGAAAGAAGTTCAAAAATCTCATTTTGTCTCTAGTTGGACCATTTAATTGGCGTTTTCTTGTAAATGGCCATTCTTTCACACTCTCGAATGTCTGTATTCTTCTTGCTTCATGCCACTCACCTGGGCAGTGATGGCGTAGTGGTAATTGCCTTTGAGACGTGAATGTTGCAGGTTCAAGTCACAGCCTGGGCACTGCTGAGGTACCCTTGAACAAGGTACCATACCAGTACACTGCTCCCCAGGCGCTGTTGATAGCTGTCTGCTGCTCCATGTGTACATGTGTGATAGGTTAAAGGGAGAGGTCTCATGTCGTTGTGGTGTTTAAGTGTGTTCACAATGACAAATAGTCACTTTCACTTCACGTCACCTGATGTCATCAACACACCCACCCACTCACTGGCTGTGACAATGGCCTGCTCTGTTCACACATGGACTCAATCAGACATCACATAGACTTTGTACTAGTGAGCTTGAAGGGTAAACTCTGTTTAATGTCCAGTCAGACAGATTCAGATGCTTGCATTCTTACATACGGCTATTCTGTGTAACGGCTAGAGAGGTTCAGGGTTATAGTGCATGTGTGAGGCTTCAGTTTAGTCTTGTTAGCTGTAGGCTATGCAGAAGTAACTGTCAGCGTCTGTACGACTTCAGATAGAAAGAAAGAAACAATTTGACAGCTCAAGTCAGTAGCTACATAGCATAATGAAAGTAATTTTTGTCTTTGTGAACACACCCCAGAGGACCACAAGTGCACCAGAAGAAAATGTAACCTCTGTATTAAATCCATCCACACGTGAAGCAGTGGGCAGCAGTCAGCAGTACCCGGGAACAGTGTAGCAGTATTTTGCTCAAGGGTTTCTCTGTGGTACCTGGGCCAGGACTCAAACCTTTAACCCTCAGATCACACGGGTAAGTCTCTAGCCACTAGCTTATCACTGCCCTAATAAAACAGGGGTTTACGTATGTTTTACAACACTGTGGTCTATTTTTATTTTTGTATTTAAGCTAGATCAGAAACCGATGCCATTGAAAAAGCAAGAGAATGGCAGCCATATCTAAACGGGTGTCGTATGAGCTGCACTGTGCATGACCCAACTAAAACTGACACACACACATAGCATCCTTTTCTGCATCTACAGTATGTTATTTTGGTTTCCTCAGGTCAAACTTTCATGAGTCTTCAGTCTGGAGGCCAAGTCCACTTACAAGTCAGTAAAGGGCGAGGCCAAGTTGAATCACAAATCAACTTAACATGTTACTGGACTCCAGCTTGCTGACTTCTCTGGGCAAGTAGGTCACTTTAGATAAACATTTCTGCACAAAATGTGTCTCAATAAATACATCTGCTTTCTTTTATTTCCATGCATTTGGCCGAACCCAGTGAAAAATACTACGATAATAAAACTTTGGAAAAAAGTTGGGGATAGCTATGATAATGAGATCAGGCAGTCATACAGCAGTTATGATAGGCCTATTGCAAAACAAGGTTCAGTAGATCCATCCACATCGCTATAAATATGATAGGAGACAATGTCTCAATGTCTCAATGTCTCAATGTCTCAATGTCTTGACAGTTTCTCTGAGCATCCTAAGGCCAAGGTTTCTGGTCCTGTTCCTCAAACAACTGCCTCTAGTCAGACTTCACTTGCGATGCCTTTTCTGGGAAAGTGGAAAGGGGGGGGGGTGTCTTTTTAAGATTGCACTGCTCCGCAGCTTCTTTCCTACACCATCTCCAATGAATGAGCAAACCTACTCTAGGATGCCCCCTTGACTCAGTGGGCTCACTCAAGCTTGTAATAACTCGGAGACAGACAGAGATTTGAACTGGAGTAGAGACTGCACTTTCACTAACACAATGGTAAGAGCTTCTAGTATGTAATGAATCACAGAAGCACTCCAGCATAGCTACCTGCTACCTTATCAAAAGCAGCTAAACAGACTACCTTTTACAGCCACAGAAGAGAAAGTGTAATACCTGAGAATTCATATTTCTAACTGTATTTAGAGTATTTGTAATTACACATATCCTTCTAGGCCATAATTCTAACTCACCAGGAGCTGCTAATCCAAGCTGACTGGGCCAGTCCTCCAAGGCTCAGGACAAGCTTAAGTTCTGTCAGAGGGATGGGGCTGGTGAATTAAACCAGGTTGAGTGTTAGGTGCAGGGATCCAAGCACTGACAATATAACACCACTGTCGTGTCTAGTTCACACACGGATTTCCTTGCCTCGGCTCTTGCATATAATACCATTCCCCCCTAATAGGATTGCAAGGCATCTGCTGAAAGTCATTCAATCCCCAACTAACTCCTAAATGTGAGCTCAGCCCAGGCTTTCACCATTCGAATGCAGGACTTGTTAGCTCCGTAAAAAGAAAATTCTATGGCAGAAAGTACATTTTGAGAGTGCAGAGAACTTTTAAACCTACAAAACTGCAGAAATAGGCATTTCTTAAAGGATGCTAAAGCCTTTAATATGGAAGCAAAAAAATTGGGCCCACTTTAAAGATTTCAAGTATACAAAGAAATACGACACAAGAGGCCTGCATCTAGATATCCCCATTTTGGGGGTCATAGCTTTTTTGAGGGGTAGATGGCTTTTATTAACCAATAAATGATTTTTTTCATTATAGCGTGTTAAAAAAATTAGACTAACAATTTGCATTTAGTTCATAGTGCATTCGTAAGGCATTCATAACCAGCGCTTTATTACACATCAAAGATTCTTAAAGCATCTATAACACCTTTATAATACATTTTAAAAAAATTTTAGCACATAAATAACATACATTGTTATTGTTTTCATAAGCATTAAAGGTATTATGGATGATTCATGAAACTTTAATTGAAATATATGCTAGTATATGAATGCATTAAGAAGGTGTTAAAGATGCTTTAAGAATCTTTATTGCATAATTAAATGATGCTTATGAATGCCTTATGAATGGATTATTAATGCCTTATGAATGTCTTATGAATGGATTATTAATGCCTTATGAATGCTTTATGAATGGAATATTAATGTCTTATGAATGCCTTATGAATGGCTTATTAATGCCTTATGAATGCCTAATGAATGTACTATGAGGGTGCACTTAATGTAACGCATAACCAAAAATAAGAACAAGCATAGCACTTTTTCAAACTAGCACAGGCTAACTAGCTATGGAACTTGGCTAATGACTAAGTAGCCTATTCGCACCTCATCAGAAAAGCTCCTTACACTGCACAACACAAAACTGATAATAGTAAAACATCTGTTCAAAAACAGATGAACATAATATTAGTAGGGGATCCTCCCCACATACACCTTTGCTGCAGTAGGATAGACAATAGATGCAGGAACACTGCAGTGAGGATTTGATTGCTTTTAGCAACAAGAGCATTAGTGAGGTCAGGCACTGATGTTGGATGGTTAGCTGTGGTTCACAAACACCACACCACCATCCTGAAGATTGCATGGAGCTCCATTGCTCAAGAGAATGTAGTTCTATTGATCCACAGTTCAGTGTTTTATACCCCTCTAGCCAATGTTGCATTGGCCATGGTGACCCCAGGCTCATGTATTTCCACAAAACAGTTTTAAGTCATTTGGTGCATTTTTACAATGCAATAAAAATAATGCTTCCTTAACTAATCCCCCAGCACTAAGCTCTTCGCAAAAGTGCTAAAAATGAGCTCTGATGAGCTCGATCTTGAGAAGGAAATGTGTATAATTACTGACACAATCAAACTTAAAGGACTGTAACTGTAACTCATACTGACTAATTTGCTCATTAGCCATTGAATTAATCGTATAATTAATACATGATTAATTCAGTTGCAAATGTTAACTTTATTAAAATCACAAAATTATAATCACTAAGTCACACAATCACTAATTCCCTTCTTCTTTGCTTTTTCCAGCCTTGGGTTGCCTTGGCAAAATTCCACTGAATGTCTCCATGGTTCGGAATCACACATGTAATTATGGATTTTGCTAAACATGCTTCTTTAATATTCAGTGCAGAGGCTCTCAGCTTGGCCCTCTTTGATGAATTGCTCTGCTTTCGCTGTTTGTCTGTTTAAGTAATGAATATATATTTTCTGTGCCAAGAAATGTATGTCATGAAACTACACACATTATGAAATTTGTCCAAATTTTGGTTCTTTGGTTCAGAAATTGAGCTACATGGCAAACGTTGCTAAGACTAGGAGTCAATAGTCACCCAAATGGTTTCTGGAAATCCACACCCAAAACCTCTCTCAACCCACTCCAACCACATCCAGCTCTTGGATAAGGTGGCCCATCTTTTTTTATATGAGTGGACTTACATAGTTCCTTCATTCATTGATGTTCCAAACTTCTTCCATTTCGGGGTGTGACTACGGGCCCAAGGTGGAGTTCACTCAGGACAGGAGGCCAACCCATCAAAGGGCATGCTTATTAATAACTAGCTTAATCAAATTAGTGCAGGAATTATAAACAGACAAAAATTTAGAGCAAAAGCATTTTTAGACATTTTGGAACATCATATGATCATAAAAAAACAGCAAAAATAGAGACACAAGGTTTTCAATGGTGACAATTTAGACCCTCGTCAAACAAATATTGCCGTATAAAACACAGACTATTGCTTTTTGATGATCTTTGCCAGTTCTATTAAATAATATTAGATGTGTGGTGCAACTAAAGCATGTAGTATTTGATGCAGCTCATTTCGTACAATTCAAATTTGGTCACTTTTCTTATTGAATAGGGCAGATCGAATATGTACGAAGCAATCACGCTGTGTCAAAACAGCAGTTAATGTGTAGTAACATGAAGTCAGAATGGTGTTGAGCCAATGCGCTGGCCAGCCAAAGCACTGTATCCTCTCGCCTGATTACCTCTCTCTCAGGGCCTGTGGTTTGGATATTGCTTTCATTTCGCTGGCTTCCCTGTGACTCTTTGGCCTTGGAGCACTCCACTTTGCTATTACGCTCATGATGCTAAAGCACTTTGTTCTGAATCTTTGCGCTGCAATGCACTGGAACATTGCCCTTCCTGTTGGGGCTGTGCTTAGGCCTTAAGTCAGTAGAATTATTGAAGAGCTCTTTTAAACTGACTCCCAGACTCAGAGTTAAGCCCCTCCCTCCTGCATAATTATAATCTATAAATCAAGGGCTGCCCACAAGCAAGGACCTTCCTAGTCATTCAAGCCATTAGTCTACTAGTCATAGCACATTTATTATATTAATGGAATTATTTAAATATACATACTTCTTCAGGACCATCAGACCTACGCTGATACTAAGCTAACACCCCGGGGACAAGCTCACCTCTCCTGCCCGCCAATCAGTGCCCCTTACAGGACAAACGGGCGGGCGTAAATATTTTGTGGAGTGTCTTTTGGAGAGTTCCAGGTGTGCAGTAGTTAGTGAAAGGGTCTATTTGTCATTGTGAACATGCTCAAGCACCACAACAAAATGCGACCTCTGCATTTAACCCTCACACGTGCACACGTAAAGCAGTGCCATCTACAGCACCCGGATGTGAACCTGTGACCCTCAGGTCCCAAGGGCAATGCCCTAACCACTAGGCCTCCACTGCCCTATAGTTTCTCCTAAAAGTGATCCAAGAAAACACAACAAGTGAATCAGCATCCATCTGGTCTGATCCCACAGAAGAGCTACTGTGGTTTAAAGTGATGCTGACTCTGACAGAAAGGGTTTAGAACACACAGTGCACCACCGTCAGAGCTGTTTCACCAGCATGAGGGACCTGCTCAATATTAGGTACGTAGTGTTAATGTTATGGCTGATCAGTGTAATGTTAATAGACAGTAAATTATTCAAAAACGTACAAACTCTGCTTTCTTTGTCCTGATAGAAACCACCCAAAGAGACCAGTGATCCTGCACACTGCAATGCCGACAATGAAAAATAGCGGTAAAACTAAAAAACATTTTAAGTATTATTTTGTCTTAGAATGCCCTGTATGTACCTCTCCACAGAATGTGTATTTTAATAAATGCATTTTAATCTTTTCTCTAGAGGCAATGCATTCAGAACCATTTCATCTTTCTGACTGAGCTTTCAGAGGCATTAACCACTTAGGATGTCTGGTTCCAATCACTGCCACTGTGAATACGTCTAAGTTTCTGCAGAACAGAGCATTCCACACCAATCTGAATGACTCTAATTACAGCTAAGCCATTTCATTATGCAGAACATCAGCACAGTTCCCTTTTAAGAGCGTACAGGTAAACATGAGCATGGTGTGCATTTATATTTGAGTAAACCTAACATTGTGAGCTAGGTCGTCAGCTTCAAAGGCCGAGGCAGTTTGAGGCCCTGTAAGCGTGTCTTGAAAAAAGAAGGCATCACATGCCTCGACTGATAAATAGCAGTAATAAAAAAACAGGTTATTGCCCAAGCTGCTTCTGCTTCCCCGTCTTGTGTTATTTCTTCATTTCCAAACTTCCAAATAGCACATTCTGCAGCGCACGTCTTCTTTAATTCCAAGGGTATCGTGACCCACTGCTATCAGTGCTTAATCACCACTCTGTGTACTATCAATATTTGATGCTGTTCCTTTGCAGCTCAGCCTGGAACGAGCTTTCCCTTCTCTATAATTCTTGCGGATGGTCTTAGCCACAGGTGGAAAGGCCACGGTTTCCATTTTGTCTCTGCCTCTTGACTTACCGGCAGCCGAAACGGCCAGAGCAGCGGTGAGGAAGATTGATGGTGCTTCATTTGGGGCCCTCTGGCTTGCCGCGAAAGAGCGACATGGACGCCTTGGCTGACAGATGGGGCCCTGGCCGCTTTGCTCTAGCCATGCTTTGATATTTCATGCCTCCTCTTCATCCACGTCTTCGTGCGCTCAGATCCCACACCTTGTCCAATTTGAGAAGCCACGTCCGAGGGTAGCAAGGCAGAATTTGACAGGGGGCAATTAGGGCACCAGATTCTGGGGAGCTTGAGTCATGCAGGGCGTACTGTAGCTAACAATAACACCGTAATGGTGGTGAGCCACCTCAAGCTCTCTCTACACGTAGCCTGCATTGTTTTCACTGTAGGAGACTCAAAATAATTAGGGAATTTATGGTCGATTACAACTATATAACAATGTGGTTTGCTGACTGTGCTAAAGGTCTGGTCAGTGCAGTGTTTATTCGGGAGGAAGAAATAGCACAGTTATTACTATAAAATATAGTACAGTTACATTCAAAGGTAGAAGGTGTGTTTTTGCATGAATAAGTGTAAATGTAAATGTTTTGGCCTTTCTGGCACTTTAGACAAGAACTCAACACCATCACCACCTCACCTTGTCCCCATTCACCATAACTGAACCACAGGAGAGGGGCGTTGTTTGTGCTCTATGCAGTACTGACCTTCCATTTCCATTCCTACATGTTTAAAAGGCTTTAATAACATTTACTTACTAGTTTTACCCATCTGAGACAAAAACAGCCAACACCTCGGTCAACTGAAGAGAAGCATGGTGCACATTTAGCGTTTGTGTGCTGGAGCTAATTGTGGCATACAGAATTGACTTCTAACTTCAAAACAACTCACTCTGATAAGAAATGTTTTGAGCAGGATGCTGAACAAGTGCTGCACTGGGCACAGTTTTGGCAAGGCTGTTCATTCCTTTAGTTCATTATGAAAGTATAACATTGTGCTTTTTTTACTCTTTTAATGTATTTTTTTAAATCTGACAACTTGCAGTGTTTACCTTTCATTCATCAAGGGAGGAATCTACAAAACTGTGGTTCAAATGGTCTGTTCCACCTTAACACAGGTTATGGGGTGGAACGGCAAAGCCAACTTTAGTCTCACATAAGGTAAGTAATGCAGAGTTCCACAAGTGAAAGTGACTATTTGGCATTGTGAACACACCCCGTCACACAAAGTGCACCACAAAAAAATGTGGCATTTACATTTAACCCATCCACACAAGGACCAGTGGCTAGCTATCAACAGCACCATGGGAGCAGTTTAGTGGGAGGGTACCTTGCTCAAGGGCCTCAGCGGTACCTGGGACAGGACTTGAACCTGCAGCCCTCGGATCATAAGAAGAAACAGGTGGAGGAATTTTTTAAAGGAATTTGGTTCATTGGCAACAGGTCAGTAACAAAGCCACAAGCCAAAGATCAATATTGGATGTCCGTGATCTTCATGAATTGTTCTGTGGTCAGATTAATCAAAATGTGAAGTTCTTTTTGGAAAACGTATGCTGCATCCTTTTCTCATCCGGCTTGTTATCAGTACAGATTGCTGAACAGCTAGAATCTTATATCAGACAAGCATGGGGCAACATTACTCTCTCAAAAGTCCAGCAACTGGTCTCCTTAGTTCCCACACGTTTACAGGCTGTTGTTAAAGGCAGAGGAGACGCTACACAGTGAGAAACATGGCTCTGTCCCAACTTTTTTTGAGACATTTTTTTCTTAAAATGGTACATTTGCTCAGTTTAAATATGTGATATGTTTTTAATGTTCTGTTGCAGATATAATC
Source organism: Arnoldichthys spilopterus (assembly GCA_037974385.1). NCBI lineage: Eukaryota > Metazoa > Chordata > Actinopteri > Characiformes > Lepidarchidae > Arnoldichthys > Arnoldichthys spilopterus. Next base: position 5,555 of record JBBPDA010126990.1, on the reverse strand, counting down.
TGTTTAAATGAGATTTGCAAACCATTGCATTCTGCCTTAATTTACATTTTACACGGAGTCCCAGCTTTTCTGGAATTGAGGTTGGAAATAATCACAATCAATGATTTAATGGTGTTTTTCTGATTTTGTGCCACTCTTAGTACAAGCATCTACGTAGCTACATTGTCAGTGTTCTGTCTTAGCATAAAATTAATATGTACACAAACACAAAATGAGTAACACTTGATCTTAAAGAGTCAGAATATATGAAAACCATTATGAATAATGATATATATTTTGCAATTTTGGTTATTTTCGAAGTGCTGCAGGTTTAGTAAGTGTAGTATGTTTTACTATATTGACCAGTGGCCTTTCAGAGAAGCTCATTCTATGTTAGTTGCAATACCCTTGCTGTAAACCACAAGAGCCAGTATATCCAGATGATGCTCATTCCCCTCCCTGTGAATTTTCTCAAGCTCCAGTCCACTTAAGCACAGGAATTTGACAACCACAGCACTCTGCATAGAAACGCAACAACCTGAAAGCAGTAGTGAGGAAAAAAAAGAACAAGAGTGGGTGGGCAGGCAGCAGTAAGGCAGAATATGTTCTGTTACTAAGCAACCTTGCAAATTGGACACGGAGCATGCGATGGAAGGGTCTGTCGCTGAAAACACAACAGCCACCCCTGCAGATGTGTTGTTGATGTGCTATGTAACAGCAAGGCCCAGGTATACCGTAGGCCTTGCCATAATTGTGAATCGAGTGGTGGGGCTAAGTTAAACCCAATCGCAGATTGCCCTGCCTTCGGATAAGGGCATTTTTCATCCCTCAAGACATATGAAGAAACCGTAATCGGGAGTCAAGATGAGGCCATGTCAGATTTTCCTTGTGTAAGAGAGATAGATAGCCCCTGAAGGCTAAGCAGGTTCTCCCCACCGTACACAGCCTAGAGAGAAGGGGGTCAGTTAATATAAGACAGTGAGTGCAGATGAAATTCCCTGTGTGTCCAACACCTGCCACTACCTGTCTACAGGCCTCCCTGAGTCTCATTAGTGAGACATTTAAGCATTGTGGAACTCCCAGGACAGCATTCGGTAAAAGTCTCATGTGAATAAATGGTCATTATAAGGCAAATGAAGATGCTGATCACATCAGTGTGGAACCAGCCAGGAGACTTTCTCGCTCAGCTCCTAAGGAGGCGGCCCACTCCTCTAGTGGAGGAGCGACACCCTTTTCAAGCAAATGGGCTGCTTTCTGCACTGTGAGAATGCTCTTAAATTATTTACAGTTTGGCTTGAGAAAGAGCATCAGCGAGGCATCCAGGGAGCCACAAACTTGCCTTTAAAGCGTTGGATATCTGTCAAGGGGGAAACATTGGGTATGTGAAGTGTCAGGCAGTGCAATGGCAGAGCCCAGACAGGCCAAACAGCCCTTTGCAATAGGCAACATAACCCTTTCAATCGACCGGGATTAAGAAGTGGACCAGAAATGTTTGACCATTATTTAACCAAGGAAGTGCCTTAGATGTTATAGTCTTTCTTTCTAGAAAAACTCAAACAAATCTTGTATTTTTTTTAAACCTTCATTCTCTGATTTTCTAGGCTTCACCAGGCTCAAATCAAGGGAAGATGCAAAGGGATCCAATCCCTGTGTTTTTATATAAGCTGACAAACATGTGCATGTTTCATTACTAAAGTGTTTGTACAGGGGGCGGCACGGTGGTGTAATGGTTAGTGATGTCGCCTCACAGCGAGAAGGTCCTGGGTTTAATCCCCGGGTCGGTCACTGGTGCCTTTCTGTGTGGAGTTTGAAAGCTCTCCCCGTGTTCATGTGTGTTTCCTCCGGGTTCTCCGGTTTCCTCCCACAGTCCAAAGACTGCTGTAGGTTGATTGGATGCTCTAAGTTGCCCGTAGGTGTGAATGTGTGTATGAATAGTTGTCTGTCTGTGTGTTGCCCTGTGATAGGCTGACCTCCTGTCCTGGCTTAGGCCTGCAGTCTGCTGGGATTGGCTCCAGCGTCCCTGCGACCTGGAAATGGAAGAAGGGGTTTAGAAAATGGGTGGATGGATGGTGTTTGTACAGAAATACAACTAATGTTAAAGATTTAACAGTAAACATAATTGTCACTCACATTGCCATGGTAAAAAACTGTGCAAGCCTTAAAAATGAGCCCTACTGATAATGCTCATCACTGGCTAGCTTTAGCTGAGCTGACAGTACCAGTTCTTCATTTATTAATAGACAATCTCACTAATTCTCTCCTATTCACAGAAAAGTTTTACATTCCTTCAACTCACTTGCACTTCCAACGCCGAAGCAGCAGTGATCAGCAACTTACTGTTAATGTAGACCTTGTAACTTTTGCTCCTCTCTGAAAATGAGAACTACTCTACCTAATGAAGAACATCTTTTATGGAAAACTGAGCTCAAAATCTTACTGAAGATCTAAAAATCTTTGACAATCTCACTCATAAACTAATTTTCTCAAATATGTATGAGACAACTGGATAACCCTTCTATATCACAACGTCATAAACATGTCACAGAAAATGTCATGTGCAGATATAAGTTATTATGTTGTATACATACATATAATCAGAGCAAAGGGGAGATTGTACAAAACAGATCAGTGCACTGGAGGAAAGGCAGAATAAATACATTAAAAATAGGTTTTAGCACTTGATGGACGGGGGGTGAGATAAATAAGGGAGCAGTCAGAGTGGTTGAGATCATTACTGCACTTATATAAATAATGTTGATGATGATTACAGCAGTCACAGTAGTTGAGATGAATACTGTCAGTGCCATAAAAATGGACTGAACATAGATTGGTATGCAAAAGTGAGTAGTTGTCCAATTGTTTAGTGTGAATGGGGACAAGTACTTTAAAATGGATTGCACAGTGGTCTGCATGTATAAGAGCATAATGTGTGAAGTGTTAGAAAGGTCTAGTACAGTGCCAGTGCTGGTGCAGATATGGAGGGTGAGCACTGTGTGTTCAGCAGTGTGACAACTCTGTGGTAAAAGCTGTTCTGCATCCTGGTCATGCAAGTACTTGCCAGACGTGACTGTGGGTCAGATTTCTACAGATGTTCATAACTTAGCAGCTACAGCAGGTTCTGGAGATTTCCTACAGTGCCACAATCTGTGAACCAGTGAACCTCTGGGCTGTTTTGATGATGCCTTAGTTCTCGGAGGTGATGTCTAAGCACCATGCTGTGATGCGGTATGCGGTGATGGACCCTACGGTACCTGTAGAAGCTGATCAGCATCTGTGGGAGCTGTGCTTTCTTCAGGCTCGTTTTGTGTTGGTGGTCTATAAAAGGTCTCAGCCGATATGGGCTCCAAGAAATCCGAAGCTCTGAACTGCCTCCACCCTCTCTCCATTGATGCTAAAGTCAAAGTTGTTGTTCTGACTCCAACACTCCAGGTCTCTGTAGGCTGACTTAGAGATCAGGGTTATCATGGTGGTGTTATCCACCAACTTGAAATAGATGTTGGAATCATAGATGTGTTTTGCAGTCAAGCGTGAAGAGGGAATATCATAGAGGGCTCGGTGCTAAGCCCTGTGGTGCATTAGGGCACAGTGTTGAGGAGGAGGAGATGACCATGTTGTGAATGTTGCCTTAAGGAAATGTTGAATAGAATCATTGTATTCATAGTTTTTCTTGTGATGTTTAAATGTGTGTCTACTGGCTATTTCTTCTCTCTCACAACTTATTAGACATCGGTTACATATGATGAAGCATTAAGTATCCTGATATTTTTTTGTCGTATTGTCTAACCCCAGTACTTTCTTGTGGAGAATCTTCAGCCTGCAAAAAACACAGACCTCCTGATTCAGTCTTTTCTAATGAATTTGGGTTGATTGGCAGCAGACGCAGGCAGGACGGGGTGGAAAGGGGGGGTTTCTTATAAAGAAAACGAAAAAACAAAGCTAGGGAATAAAGTTGAACTGAGAAAACAAAAGCAGGACTAAGAACTAAGTAACAAGCATGACATATACATACAGCGTAGAGACTTGGTCAAGGCACGGAACGCAACATGATACAACCGAGTATGGACAACAGGTACATACAACAGCTAACTGACGAGGACAAAGGAAAACACACAAGGTTAAATAGGGCACACAAACTAAAGACACCTGGCAAGGGGGGTGACAAGACACGAGACAGCTGTGAGGTGGGGCTAGGGCATGGCTAGACACAACGAACAAAAGGCAGGGAAGCATATGGGAACCAAAACAAACATAAACAAGGGATGCGTGAGAAGAGACACGTCACATCTTTACTATTTAACAAAAGCCAACTCACTGCAAACATAAACTTTAAATAATTATTTTCTTTAAATTAGGTAATTTTTCTATTATTTATTGGACACCCTTCGTACATCTGATTAAAATCATTAATAATTTTATTTTGTATATGGATCATGTGCAAACAGTAATATTTTCAGAGATGAATTAATGTCTGTACATTTCAGTTTTTAGTTCCTTGCAGTTATTGCTCAGTGTTTACTTATGTAATTTGGGGAAAATGTCTAAAAGTGACGTACACATCAATTCTGTATGTCACAAAAAAAATTAAATCATAATAGTTGATCAGTCCTCGCTAAAGCAGGTGTGAAAAACCCTGTGTTTGTTCCAGAGAAAGAGAAACGTTTTATTTTAATAATTGCCGATTGAGATTTCTGAAAGTGAGGAAGCTTATATTATTATACTGTACATTATCTTAAAACATATGCCAGATTTTGCCAGGTTTTGACAGTGGATGGGTGTGGGGGTGGGTGGTTTGCAGTGGTGAGTAAATTAGATTTGAGCAGGTATTATCTGTTAGAGAGATGTATGGAAGTCCAAGGATATTGCCAAGAGGGTAAACAACAAGACGACAAGGAGGGAAGGAAAATAAATAATCCTCAGCGGTCGTTTATGAGAAATGACCCCTTGAGCTTAAATCTGGGGGCTTTATTTGACCACATGATGGGAGGAAGATAAAGTACTGAAGGGAAATCGTGATTGACTGGCCCTTCGCTAGCCTTGATTGTCAAAGATTAGAAGCACACATTCAAAAACAGTGCAGTTTAAATGCCGATAATTCACCCGTATCTAGCGTTTTAATCAAATTCCATTACCCAGCATCCACCGACATTTGTCAAAATACCACAGAAAGTTCAGGGTTTGTGTGGTAGAGTATGTGCTAGAGGTTAAGACAAAGTAAAGCAGGGTTGCTCATACCTCGCTGTCGTAACACACCCTTAACATCTCTGCTCACACACGGGCTGTGGTATCTTCAAAGCCTGGTATCACAGAAGGGAAGTTTGAAAAGCGAGAGAGCAAGAGAGCAAGAGGGAGAGAAAGACAGGACGAGTGAGTTAGAGAGAGAGAGAGAGCAAGAGAGCAAGAGGGAGAGAAAGACAGGATGAGTGAGTTAGAGAGAGAGAGAGAGAGAGAGAGAGAGAGAGAGAGAGAAAGAGAGAGAGAGAGAATTTCCCCCAAAGCACTGCACAGAACTGTACATAACGTATGTGAAAAATCAAGCACTGACACTGCTACAGTAAGTAAGTGAGGACTCTGGCAAA
>JBBPDA010126940.1:0-24489 GCA_037974385.1 Arnoldichthys spilopterus | reverse complement strand
GAATGGATTGGCCCAACGCTTTGCCAATCGTTCTATGCAGTATCAGAGCAACTGCCAACAAAAAGACTGGTCTGAGTGCGTTCGAGAATATCACAGGCCGGCCAATGTGTCTGCCTGATTGCATTGACCTGAAAAGGGCTGACGTCCATATTGCTATTGACAGTTTGGTCGACTATTGTTTTAAACTCACACATGCTATTCAGTCTGACAGGTGTCTGATGCATGGGAGGAACCTGTTGATGGAGGACACTCCCTGGTCCCTGGAGAGTGGGTTTTAATCAAGAAGCCTTAGAAAACACCTCTTGGAGCTAAGTGGGAAGGCCCACACCAGGTACTGTTAGTAACTAACGCTGCAGTCAAAGTAAGTGGCAAGAGCAAGTGGATTCACGGTAGCCACTGCAAAAGAGTTGATTTTGTTCCAGGTGATGAGAAGGAGGCTGTAAGGTGATGTGCTAGTAACCTCTCCCTAATCAGCCTACGCTGGTGGGCTACAAGGGCATTGATTTTAACCAGCCAGAAGAACAGAAGAGCGGCTGTCTCACCTGCACAAACACACGCACACACATAGACACACTGTCTGGTGTTACACTGATTATTGTTTTTTGGGGAAAAGTAAAATAAAAATATGATGCTAGTTAGGGCATTGGTCTTTGTTTTGACCAGTTGCAAAATCATATGGCCCTAGATATTTTGTTGTCTAAAAGGGGGGAACATGTGCTGTTGGGTCTGAGTGTTGTTCATTCATTCCTGATTCATCACAAAATGTATCTGCTATGACATCAGAACATCTCTGACATCAGAACACCGGTAGCACTGATGAAGACCCCAGTTCAGACTTGATATCTTTTTAGCTGGGTTTCTGACAATTTTGGGTATTTGAGTAAACATATCCTTCAGGGTTTGATTGTTTCTGCTATGATTCTGTTTTTCTTTTTGTTGTTCATTAAAGTCTGTGTGTATTTGATTTCTAGGAGCTGCAAATCAGTTCATCTTAATGTTCTTACAGTGACAAAGTCAGAGCATTAGGTTTATTTTGTGGTTTAATCGGTTTTACTGTTGATTCGATTTTACTGTTGATTCAGTTTAATTCGTATTTCTGATGTTTCAGGTTAATCAGTTTTTCTAACGGTTTTATAATTAGTTTTATATTCAGCTTCCTCCTTATTGGGGATGTTTTTAATTGTTTTTGTAGTGTAAACTGCATTTATGCAATTTTCTCTCCTGTCTGAATGTAATGTTGTGTGGTCTGCAGCCTTTATTTTAAATGAATGGCATTGTTCCTCTGCACCATTTGAATGATCTCTGCTTCTTGTTCTGTAGGGAACATCTTGTCTCACCCACCAGCTACAGGTCTTCTATCAATTCTATAAAAGCACTTCTCTCATCTGAGATCTTTAATGTAGGAAAAAACTTGGATAAAGACCATTTAGATTTTTACTGTAGTAGAATGAAACCTAACTACAGTATGTATTGCAGCCTACGTGTGCAAATACATCTGGATGTTTCCAACAATGGGCAGTGGTGGCCTAGTGGTTAAGACATTGCCCTTGTGAACTGAAGGTAGCAGGTTCAAGTCCTGACCCAGGCACCACTGAGGTACCCTTGAGCAAAGTACCGTCCCATTATCTGTTGATAGCTGCCCCCTGTTCCATGTGTGCACGTGTAATGGGTTAAATGCACAGGTCACATTTTGATGTGGTGCTCAAGTGTGTGCATGATGACTTATAGTCACTTTCATTAATATTGAGGTTTTTGTGTGATTACCATTGGCATAATCTATGTCACAAAAAGTATTTCAGTCAGTGTGGGACATTTCAATCACTTTTGGGTGCCATCTGGTGGCTACAGGGGCACTAAGTAGGCACTTAGTTCCTTTGTGTTGGTCCAGCCCTGTTTGTACAACAAAAATGTAGGAAGTCACTAAGTTGTTAAATGCAAATGCTAAGCCTTCATATATGGATTGGATGGATGGGGAAGAGAAGTACCCCTATTGTCTGCTCTTGGATGAGTGCAGGCATGTTGTTTGCATGGTAAAATAGCAGCATTTCATTGCTTTTTTTGTATATAGTTTATTTCTTTTATCACTTTAAGTTTCAGCTGTACGTCCACATTGGGCAGGAGTGTGCAAGTGTATCTAGATATGATTTTTTGAGCCTATCATGACCCTCATTGCAAGTTCCTCTGGGCGAGCACAGCTTTTCATCAGACAGGTCATTAGACAATGGGACCATAAAAAAAACACAAAATATATTTTTTAAGTTAAATAAATTTAAATGAATAAAACGTTTACTTTGCTGAACCACACCAAATGGTTGTACCACTTCTAGGCCCCAGCAACTGCGACCAGACACTTATTATAACTGGTGAGCCGACTTTCACAATAAGGATGAAATTTGTCTGAATCTTTTTTTGCAGAATTGCTTTATTTAGTCATGTTTGGTGGTATTCAAGCCTGAACTTCCTATAGCAGCTCAGGAATTCAGGAAATCTTGTAATCCAGATTGTTGTCTTCCTGCACAACCTAATTGTGCTTGAGCTTGAGATCATGGACTGATGACCAGACATTCTCCAGGATTTTCTGGTAAAGCAAAATTTATGGTTCTGTCAGTTATTGTTGCACAGGTTGTTACTTTTCCCCATATGGGCAGTTAGTGTTGCATACTTTTTTTTTACTAAATTGTATTTTGTGTTTACTCAGGTTGTCATTTAAGATCAGTAACAAGTAACAAGTGTGACAAATCTGCAGAAGCAGAAGAAATGAGAAGGGAGCACTGTGTATAGATATTTGCTTGTTTTGTCCATTAAACAACAGACTAAGTTAAAGTGGATACTGGGTGGTGTTTCATGTAGTGCTGCGTCATATGACCTATTATGTTCCAGTGCTGCTGACATTGCTGTACATATTGGCAGTGGTTAAAGACTTGCCCATGTCATCAGAGGATTATTTATATTAATTTTATTATTTTTCTTTCTTTTCTTTTGCTTGTTTGCTATTCAGTGTCAACCACAGGTGGATGGGTTCCCCCTTCTGAGCCTTGGTTCCTCCCAAGGTTTCTTCCTACTGCTAGGGAGTTTTTCCTTGCCTCTGTTGCCCTTGGCTTGCTCTTTGGGGGCTCAGACCCAGTTTCTGTAAAGCTGCCTTTATGACAACGTCAGTTGTAAAAAGCGCTATACAAATAAACTTGATTACAGGTCCCAGGCTAAGTTACCACTGAGGTACCCTTGAGTACCATCCTGCTACACTGCTCCCCAGGCGCTGTTTACAGCTACCCACTGCTCCATGTGTGATGGGTTTAATGCAGAGGTCAAGTAAAAGCTTAATAGTTGAGTATGGTAATAATGAAAGGAGGGCTATAGTTATTCATATAATCGAGAATGTAATAAAAAAGGAGGTAGATATTTAAGAGAGTGTATTTAGTTCAGAAATGAAACACAATGTATTTTGGCATTCGCTTAGACATAACAGTGTATGGCATCATCATCATAGACTATATTTATGTCAACAATGTGAGGATAAATAGACACATACAGAATGAATAAAGCTGACAATGTATGCAGAACTACAATGAAACATCATTATCATCATCATATCTCTTGGTCACTCTGTCACACTCACACCTCATTATAAGAAACAGGTCTTTTCCTCCAGACTAAAGCAAAGGTAATCTGCCCATAAACGAGTCAGTCATTTCCTTTTAAGCCCTAAAATCTTAAAGCTCATATACTTAAACAACTCACACTTAAATTCAACAGGGCTTGTGCTGCTGGGTCTTTATATGCAGCTTCAATCTGAATCTATTATCATATATTTCATTTCACTAGTATTTAACTGTAGGCAGCATGGTTACCCAGCCTTTCCTGATGATAAATGCAAGGAAGCACCAATAGAGCAGCTGAATTAAATGCAGCAAATATACAAGATATTTTATCTGATATGATTCAACAAAAAACAAAAACTGAAGGAGTGAACAGTTCTTGAAAAATGGGAAAAAAAATAAATCAGGCTACATGTTAAACAATGACTGACAGAGAAAGTCCTGTGACCCCAGGGTTCCTGTAATCCTGAGACTCCTGTGAATCAGATTGTGCTGGCAGGTGTTGGGGGTGTGGTTTTGGCATCGTTGATGTCTCTCAGCAGCCACTAGGGGGAGGCAGATAACCAGTTTTCATTCTACCGGTTTGTCAGCGTCACACAGAGGGGCAGTTCGCCTCGATGTGTTTGAGGTGGCATGCGTGGCACAGCAGGTGACCGTCCAGTGGGTAACAACGATGTCCTTCTTCATCATTCAGCTCCATCTGACAGTCCTGCAGAGAGAAGTGCACATGCTTAAGTGATAGCGAGGCTTCTTGTAGGGTTACATAACAAGATAATTTAACAAAAGCACTAAAACAATATTATTTACATCAATAAAATAAAAATTGATCTTTTCCAGAAGACCTTTCAGCTGGTTCAGTTTTGTTTACTGAATTATACTTTCATTTTCAGTTGGTCAATTACACACAAAGTGCACCACAACGAAACTTGACCTCTGGATTTAACCCATGGCAGCAGGCAGCAGTGCCCAGGTAGCAGGGAATTGGAGCGGTACTTTGCTCAAGTGTACCTCACTGGTATCTGGGCTGGAAGTTGAACCTGTGACCTTGTGTTTACAAGGGCAAGGTCCTAACTACTAGGCCACCACTGGCCAAGGAGAGCATAAAGGAGTTCACCTTAATGGGGAATTTGTGCCTAAAGTTTGCCTATAATGTTATTTGTAATTTTAACTAGTATTCTGTAATAAGCATTGGTCCTGCATTGCTCAGCCTCGAAAAAATTCACACATTTTAACTTTTTGTGTTTCATTTATCAGTGGTCTCTCACATACCAGTGGTATAGTTTCTTAGGGGCCCTAGTGTAAGAACAAAACAATGGTCCAACTATATGAGTGTTGTCTTGAATGGCAACAGTGTAAAACAATAATGTAAGTTGCTTGTTTACTCACTATTTTCACATCTCAAACATCTATTTTCACATCTCGTGTTTGCAGAGCAGTCACTTCACTCACGCACCTAACATTAACCTCAGTGCTTATGCTAGACTCACTGTTTAAGATGTTATAAATAATGAATATAAGATGCTGCATTTTGTGTAGGATAAATGTTATGAGCTGCATTTTGAATAAGAGGGAGAAGAACAGCCATCAGGGCTGTGTGTTTACTGTTAATGGAAGATTTCTACTAAGAGATAAGAAATTAGATCTTTCTCATTCATGTGTCTACAACTTTGCCAAGTAGAGTGTGATGCCCTCCCTGCCCCTCCCCTTATTACATCACTGTACAGCGCCCAGGATGCATGACGTAAATGTGCCTTATAAACACTGTTAATCCTGCCATGTTGATAAAGAAATCCAGTTATGTACCACGGAAGTAATGTCGAGAAAACAGGAAAAGAAAAATATACTGTTGTCATGTATCAGCACCAAAGCCCCTGCAGTTTTCAAAAATTCTTTCCCCTTAAAGATATATAATCAAAAAGGGGTTTTCCTTGTCTACACAACAGAAAATCTCACAAATCTATTGTGCTGCCACTGCATGAGACAAGGAGGCATGTTTACATCATTCATTGTGGCCAGAGCGTACCCTTAAAATTGACTAATCAATGGTAAAAGCAGAGAGAGCTCTTATTAGATGCTTCATGTTGCTCCTACACCAAAATGACTTGACAGGCATATTTCACAGTAAGCTTAGTGGATTCTTTTGATCCCTAACTGTCAATCAACCCTTGGCACAGCTGCAGAGCACTTAAGCTGAGCCAGACATGACAAATATTACACATCAAACACTCACACGCTCTTCCCTCTCCCTGCATTACTGAAAGAGTGGCTAGATTAACAAGACAAAGCTTGACTGCAGGCGAAGGCAAACATTTATTATTCTGACTTGAGGTCTTTACACATAACAAAATAAACGCCTTGTAGTAAATAAAGGACATAAAGTGTGATACTGTCAATATACTGTTCAATTTGCATTATACTATATAAAATAGTTTTGCTTATATTTTTTACTCACCTCACAGTGATAACATTCCACATGATAGTCCCTGTCCATGGAGACCACTCGTATAGTTTCGTCTGATCCCTGAAATAAAAGACACACTCAGTGAGTCAACCTGTTCTCTGAGGAACTCAGTCAAGACCTTGTCTTAAAAAATAGAGATGTTCCAACTCATATGATGTCACTTATTCACAAGATAAAAGATTCCTGGTTGCTAATGGGGTCACAAGAGAAAACTTTAAGAGACTATTATGAGTGGATCCTACTCTACATCCTTTTCCCACTAAGACTTACAAATGCAACACATTTAGAGGACAGATGCATTATGTCTCCCATTTCTTAGGCAAGTGAAGGGACCCCAATTGGCCTGACTTGGGCAATGTTTCAACAAGTATCTTCTGAAACTTATTTGGGGATAATTATCACAAACTGTAAATGTATAATATAATGTGCTATATTTGCAAACTGGACCTCATGCTCACACATCTGTGTGGATGAGACTGAGAGTCTGAACCTCAATACAAATGTAATACGCTGATATGTGTAAACAATAAAGCCACCACATGCCAGTTACTCCTTTAGAGGTTCACGTTTTGAACCTTTAAGCCATCAAACTATCAAGATTTTACTTTGCTTCCATTGTCACCAGGTGAATTAAATAGTTACAGTATTTTACATGTAACAGTATTTTACATCTGCTTAATGTTAAATAGTTGTGCAAACTAGACAAGCTGGTAAGCCTAAGCTTAACCCCTATTACATCAAAAAACTCTCAGTAAGAGCTGAATGACTGTTTGTATGATTAAACTGTACTTTTGCATGCAGCATCTTTGGGCAACTTTGTAAGAGGGACAAATATGGCCTCCATCACCCAATCATATTTTAGCAGCCATCTTGCAGGCATAGTATTATCGAACTAAAATTTGAACCATAAGTTCACACAAGCACTACCAACTACCCTATGAAATTGACAGCAAGTGGGGAAGTTGCAACAGTTATTGCAAAGTAGTAGCAAACTGGACACCTACAGCCATAAACAAATATCTCATAAGTTCTTGTCCTTTCATTCGTCCTGCTGGGACTTAATAACAGAGCGTCTGCAGATGAAGAGGTTTCTCTCTCCGCCCAACACTGTCTGCAAAACTGGCATATAGTTGCCATGTGTGTCATATGCAAGATGGCTTTTATTTTTAGCGTTGCATGTATCCAGAACATATGGAGTAAAACATTTATTCACCCAAACACAGCCAAATAAGTAAATAAACCCTTTATTAATAAAAGTTCTTTGCATTTGAGTGAGATGCATGAAATTCCATTCAGGTTTGCCCAGTGCTCTCAACAGGTACAAGATCACTGCCCCATACTCCCAATTCCAGCCCTTGGGGCCCTCACAAAGGGGCAACATTCCACAGGGGCCATTTCTAATTATGGACTGACGGACCTGGAAAAAGTTGGAAAGGGAGCAGACACAAATTCCAAGAGTAGCAGAGCGTTAAGCCTCTAAATGTGAAGGACATCACATGTGCTCATGTGCACTGACGTATGGATCTCAATCAAAACTCAAGCAATTCAAAGATAGTAAGATTTTCATGAAGGCTATTAGAGGGTAAATGGATGGAAAAATGTACCGGATCAGGACGTGTATATCTGACATTAATGTGCTGTCGATGCAATTATATCATAATACAGGTCTGCAACTGTAAATACAGTCTGGATCGCCGGAGTATTAACCAGCCTCGGCCACGACCCTCCCAGGTGTGTGGAATTTGGGATCGGGAGGGCTTCTTAAGCTGCATAATATTGCAAATTTCCCACTTGTGGGACTAATAAAGGTTCTCTTCTCTTCTCTTCTCTTCTCTTCTCTTCTCTTCTCTTCTCTTCTCTTCTCTTCTCTTCTCTTATTTTATCTTATCTTATCTTAGGAACACAGCAAAGACTTGTGATTGCCTTACGTTACTAAGCCACTCATTTTTAGTCTTTTTTTTTTTTAACTTTTGCCTGGTTTTTGATATTCTGCTTTTGCTCTTGCCTTAGATGTTCCTGTTTGCTGGTGTTGACCTCTGCCTGCTATTCTGTATTTGGATTTTTGCCCTGCCTACACGTACCTGATTGCCTACGATTGATCCTGCCTGGAATTATTCATGTTTTTGTGTCTTTCAGTTTACATTTTTTATCTGCACTGGCAACCAAGCAGTTGCTGTAAATCATCACAGCAAAAAAAAAAAACAATCCACTGGAAGCTGACACTGAGTCATAAGTTACATGTTCAGCTTTTTACATGTACACCTTTTTCTTCTCCAGATGGCACATGGCATGTTGAGAAGACTTCTGATCTTTTAGACATTAAGGTATTTCTCACTTTCTAGTTCAGGCTCCCTTTAAAGATAAACATCTGAACCTCTATGGACACATGCAGACCTTTCAGTCACAATATTTCATGAGCATTCACAGCAGTAGTTAAGAAAACACCAAATTACACAAAGGCAACACTCAGCTGCAACAAGCTGCACCTGCAGGAAAAGGTACTAAGGCCCTGTTCTTATTAGTAAGTTGGGCTAGTAGGTCAGTATACATAGATAAATGATTAAACTCAATGAAGACCATTTCCTCTGGGGCAAATGGGGACACAGCCTCTGAGCTGAGGAAAACACCCAAGTACCAAAGATTCCACACTATGCTGTGGAAACCTGTACATTTGTTCCTAGGGGTAAAAATAGTAACATAGCATATGTGTGCAGTCAGGTGACTTACCTCAGAAGGCAGGATTGGCTGGCTGCATGCAGCACATTTAGGGGCTAGGACCCTAAGCAGAGAAGAGGGATATACATGATCAAAACATTAACCCCATTCAAATTCTGTGACAGAGAATTTTTCAAAAAGACACACATTCTCATCCCTCATCCTCCGGTGTTATTATTCTGTTACTAATTGTAATGCTTACTATTTACTAAATACTATGCATTCTTTGGCAACCGCTATGGAACTCAAATGTAGTTATAATAGTTATGAGATTTGGGAACTGGGGTAACCCTCTCCGTGTAGCACCACTCTCAGTGTTGATCTATGTCTTGGAAGTCGCTTTGGATAAAAGCGTCAGCCAAATGAATAAATGTAAATGTAAATGTAAATGATGAAGGCAGGTAGTGAGCTGAGTCCTGGTATGAAAAGACAAAGATGGAGGGAGAGGAGGGGGAGAGGGGGAGGAAACAGAGGTGGTGGGCCAAGCAGCAGATGTGTTGGCTCTTCCCCTGCCTCGTGAATGACTGAACTCTGAGCAGAAAAGAACAGAAAAACAGACCAAAAGAAAAGTTCCGTTTCATTCCGTGCCTGGATTTTTTTTTCCGCATATGGCCGCCACCTGACTGTCTGAGCTTTTAAAATGACACTTACTTCATTAGATAAGAAGAAGCACGTTTGAAAGCTCACTAATCCAGACTCAATGAGCAGCAATTAACAGGCAAACTGAAAAAACCTCAAACTGCTGTGTAAGCACTTCAGGGCATGAGCTGATCCCCACAGCCTTAATGGCATTTCTCAATTTTATTATAGTTCCTTCCTTGCTTGTGTTAATTTAGATTTTGTGCTTTTGAAAACGGACATTTTTGTGGTTACTACAGTTAATGACTGCATTTTTTTTTTCACTGCGAATAGCCTCTGTTTTTCTGTTCCTGCCACAGGGCTTTGAGTTCTGCTCTGTTGCCATAACATGGATTCAGCATGGGCACACTGTAGGGGGCAAACAGGGGGGATGTGTGTGTATGTGTGTGGGGGGGTGTCTTTTCCTTATTTGAGTTGAGAACCCAAACAATTTGTTTTCCCAACCTTACCACATGTTTCGCACCAGTTCTCACAGGTTAGAATGTGAAAAAGATGGATACACCATGAGAACCCAAATAAACCAATCTGGGGAACCAGATTGTACCATAGATGGTTGTAGGGACCATGACACAAAATGTATTAGCAAGCTGATGTCAGGCTTGGATTCTCACTTCACTTGTTCCTTGAGCTGAGAAACAATAGTTTATACACACTGTGTCTATGCCCTGTCCACCTAATCTGACACATATAACCTGTTGGTCCAGCTGTTCTTAGTCCAGCAGTGCCCCTTAGGTGTTCATTGATTTTGATTCTTAAGTTAAGAACTAGAGCTAGTAAGCTAAGCTAGCTACCAATTGTTATAAGTTATAAATACACGCACAAAACCTCTCTCAACCTGTTCAAACTGCATTTAGCTCTTCATTAAGGTATTTCAGACTTGCGGATGTTGTTTACAACACAGCATGATGAACTGTGAGCTACAAAACTCAACAAAACCCCACCACCATCCAGCAGACAGCAGAGCTGGAGAGGATTGATCTTGGATCAGATTCCTCTCATTCTGATGCTGGTTGACGTTAGAAAATCGGATTCCGTGTCACGACTCCTACTCCATAGGTGGTTTGTGAAAAACCCCTGTTGTCTAAAAAGGCCCACAGTGCTTTGTTCATTTTTCGTGTCACGATACTTTTATCTGAAACCGCATCACCACCACCGCCTCGACGAAGAGCTGTGGTTTGAGACGGTCGAGTGAACTTTTGGTGAAGTATTTTACAGAACTAAATTGGATGTTTGTTAGTGTTTGTTAGCCTCAAAGCTCCAGCACTAAACTCAAATTGAAGAAACACCCCAACATATCATTCCGACCACATCTGGCCCAAGTGGAAAAGTGTGTGAATGTGATCTTCCACTCAACAATTCCTTAAGGAATTATTTATTCAGTCTCTACTATAAAATATCTGTTGTAGTTATGTAACAGTCATGAGCGTGAAAAACGGTGGGATCACATACAGGGACTGAGAGATTAATGTCTTTGCTCCCTCCATATATACACACACACCTGTGGTAGTCTTTGACACAGTAGATCTTGTTCTCCGTGTCCACAGTGAAAGGCACTCCGTCCAAGCTCTCGTTACAGATGACACAGCGGAAGCAGCCTGGGTGGTAAGACTTGCCCAGCGCCTGCAGGATCTGTGGATGAGTGCCATGTTACAGCTCTATAAACACACCCAAGCATAACTAATCAAAGCACTGCTTACTGCTGAATCAGCGTACACTGCACTGAGTTTACCTAATTTACATGAAGGCCTGCGCCTTATTTGGGGGAAATATTTTGACAGTCTAAATATTAGGCTTTACAGTGTGGGTCAACAGTTAACACAGTGTAGACTACACTGCACTGTATACTCACACTGTCGGAGAAGAGCAAGTCTACCAATCCTACGCTGAGGCTTGGAACAGTTAAAAAAACGGGGGAATTCACAACATAGCCCACATTCTATTCGGGTACAGATGTGATGCAGTACCCTCACCACAACCCTGTGTGTGTCTGTGGGTGGTGCATCTCAAAGAACAGCACAGAAATAATCACTTCCTCTATGTTCCTTCTCCAGATGTGTCTCGGGGGGAAAATACAGCATAGTTTTGTGTTCTTCCCCCCCATATGAATGTAAATAAAGGCAAAAGGCTTAACGAGGAAAGTCATGCTGTATTCTTTGTACTTTGAATGTGTGTTTCAAGCGTCCGCTACAAGCACAGGCAGTGTAAAACCTGCACAGTGTCAGAGATTCTTTTACCAGAACGTCATGAAAAAAATGTAACATAAATACGTTTGGGTTTGAAAGTGAAGTGCAGTGAAGTGAAAGTGACTATTTGTCATTGTGAACACACTCAAGCACCAAAACGAAATGTGTCCTCTGCATTTAACCCATAGCTCGTGCACACGTGGAGCAGCGAGCAATAATTGTAAGTATTATGTGTGCAGGGATGTAGGGATAAGCTTTAATCTGGCGTATCCAGAGCAAGGGTGCCCAAATGCATTGTTCATCATGGGTCAAGTATCAAAAAGATAAATGAAAAATGCAAAAATATAAGTTTAGAGGAAATGTAAAGATTTCAAATAACGTTTAGTCTCACCATGTCCATGATCAGGTGGCCACACACGTTGCACTTGTCTGCAGACTGCTGGAAGCCAGAATACTGTTTGGTTAGAGAGAACAGAGGGCCAAGGTGGCTCATTAAGTAAGAGAAAGAGCCGGTGACATGCAAAGATGTAAACACTTCTCCTGTTTACCTTGTCTACTGTAATGTAAACTTCATCAACAAATCTGAAAGGCTTCTGTTTATTGGAGAGAACTTGCAAAAGTGTCATGCCCATTCAGCTGCAGGAGAAATAGCTAAAAGGAATTTGTCCATGTCTTCAAGAGCAGAAACAGCCACTTAAATAAAATTTACTACAGAGCCACGAGTGTAATCAGCAGGGTTTATTCTGCTGTGAACTAGTGCTCGTGTGCCATTTGGAATGGCTAACCAACCCGCTGGTCTTTTTTCAGAACTGCTTTCTCATTTTCCCCATCTAACTTCTACAAGTGCTCCCAGCTCCCTCTTGCTGCAAACAATATTTTCCAAATAAAAAACATGAACATTTAATCAGTAAAGATGTCTGTTGGTTAAAATCGTAAAATAGTTCAAATTAGCACACACTTGTAGGACATAAACTTCAGCTGTAAACACAGCTTCAGAGGTTCAGACCTGTACGTGGCTTCATAAACAAAGTAGGGGGCAGGTGGCTTACCAAAAAGTCCTCTTCACAGAACACCTTCCCGGAGACAAAGTAAAACGCTTTCCCCCTAAGCCTCCGACCTGCAGCCAAGACAGAGAATCCAGAACAATTAATATCACTTCAGCAGCGCTCAAAACAGCTTGAGTGAGAGCTCAAAGTAAAGCTCTTAAATCTTCTCTCATTACACCTGCACCTGGGAAAGGAGAAATATTTATTAAGTATAATCTTCTTTGTGGTGGAAATTCCTGAGATGGAACGCTTTAGTGAAGAAATGTAATATACAACTGGGAATCCTCTTCTGGGATACAACTGGCCTTTTCACATTCTGCTTTTCCCTCTAAACCTTTCGTGAATTATTTCCCCTATTAAACCAGTTTAGAAGCTGTAACATTCATTTGATATTGTGCAAGACGTTTACATCACAAAACTTGTAAAAACTATATTACATTCATAAAGGTATTTACCAGTTGACATTTGAGTTTGCATTATTAAGTTATGAACTCTTGAATACTAAAATAATGTCCTTCAAACCTGACAGAGGCTTTTCTGATTCTACTGTTTTATTCGGCATCATTTAAATCTATAGATAGTAGCTTAGATAATGCCATCCCCTAATAATCTACCAACTGTGAGTCTACAACTGTGAGGTTTCGTCTTGTCTGTCCATGTGCTTTTGTCCCTGTCTGCTTTGTTTCGGTTCCTCACGTGCTCATGTGTTACTTAGCCCCGCCTTGTCACCTGTCCCTCGTTTCACGTCTCCTCCCTGTCTCAGGTGTCCCTCGTTTGTGTTGCTATTTCGTCTTGTTTGTTTGCCTCAGTTGCTTGTCAGTTATTTGTCGTTGTCATTGTCGTCTCTTAGCATTGTTGTCATCCTTAGCTTTGTCGCATTAACCCTAGCCTTGTCTTGTATCATTACTGTTTTTGTTGTGTTTCTCCTAGTCTCGTTTGTTTCTTAGTTTATGTTTGAAAGTGTTTGTCGTTTTGTTTAATAAACCCCCTTTTGTAATTATCTCGCTGCACTTGCTTCCTAAACACCCATCGTTTGTGACAACAACAGGAGTCTTAGTCACCCAAGTTTTCACTGCCGGTTAGTTGCTGACAAAAACACCCGAAAACTCCATTCGGTCTTCTCGAGAAAAAGATTATTAGTCTGTGATTCCACTGCCTGTGGCTTAACAGCATATCAGGAGTATATAGAAAATCAAGTAAAAATGACCAAACTGGCCAGGTAAGCAACACTCTCAATAGGTTGTGATGTGCAGAGGATTGTGTTGGATCAGACTCTGTTGGGCAGGGAATCATCCAAAGTTTGGGATCATTTCAAGCCAGTAAAGGACGACCTCTGCATGCAAGATTCACCTGCCATTTATCAGCCTTAAACACCACTTAAACCGATAAAATGTTCAGTATCAACTTGTCGCACCAACACATTCAGAATCATGACCATATTTTGCCTTTTCAATTGCCATTAACAGGCAACGCTTCATCTGCGCAGGCTTGTAAAATTGGGATTTTACAGGATCACTAGGGTGGTGCAGGTCTAATGTAGCAGTGTTAACAATTTGATTATAAATGTCATGCACATGCAACAGGCAGTCGACTAACAGTGGGAAATAACGACTACTAACTGACTAGGACAATCTTCAGTCAGGGGAACCGTAGCTGGTATGATTTTAAACTGTTCCTTCAACCAATCAGACACTTCTAGCCAATTACACACACTGCAGTTAAAGGGCCAGTACCTTACATTTTTCCTCTTAAATCCACTTGAGATATTTGCATGCTTTCAAATATGAAGAACAGCCTTAACTCACTTGTACACTGTTTTTTCAATCTCTCTTTATCTCTTAGAACAAAACAGGCTGCTGTGATTACGTGATATACTTCCCTGTGTTTAGAGATGGTATAAGTTTTTATATCAGTGTTTAGGAATCAGTGTTTCCCAGAGTGAAGGCTCTAACTGTGTGTGTGAGAACACAAGGCAGAAGGTGAAAATAACATGAAGTTCAGACCATCACCCCTGTTTTCCATCAGTCCATAGGCTGGAGCTGACTGTGAGCACTTCCTGCCTGAGTCAGGGTTTTTTTTGGCTCTACCTCCTCCCTAAACATAAATGCACACACACACACAGACACACACAAAATCCCCCTCCCACTCACACAACCCCTGTCCCACAGGAAAGGGGAACATTCCACACATTTTGTGAAGAGGGGGGGTGCAGAGTAATGCAGTTAACTCTGACAGGCCACCAAAAAAAAAAATCCATCAATAGGAGCCTTCATCTGCTCGATACCAACATACTGGTGGCATACATATCGGTGGCACAGGGAGAATGAACATATTCAGCTTTAAAAACATATTTCCTGGTATGTTTGTCTGGGGTCTGCGGGTCGCCCATAAGTCTAAAGTAGAAATCATACAGAAAGCTCATGAAGAGGGAGAGGAGGGTCGGTCGGCGACAGCCAGATGTTCAAAATGCTAAAAGCTGCTTTCATATGCAGTACCATCTCTATACAACACGCAACAAAACATACACCCGCTCTCGAGCAAATCTGCAGTACATGCACTGTTTCTAATCACTCCAATTATGAATTATGAATTTTATATTTAACAATTACTTATACAATATAAAACCACGCACATGCTGATGATGTTTTATACAATATTTTACATATTCTGTGAATTACTCTATGATAAACTACACTGTTACTGTATATTTCTTGAGATTTGAAGTATTCTGAATATTATATATAACAGTATTTGAACCTTTTCACAAGTCAAGTTTATTCCTCTAGCGCTTTTTACAACTGACGTTGTCACAAAGCAGCTTTACAGAAACTGGGTCTGAGCTCCCAAAGAGCAAGCAAAAGGCAACAGAAAAACTCCCTAAGCTGTAGGAAGAAACCTCGGGAGGAACCAAGGCTCAGAAGGGGGAACCAATCCTCATTTGGTCTTTCACAGGTCATCTTACAGTCATCTACAGGCCTTTTCATGATTGACCATCATTGACATGAATTTCTCATTAACATTAATACAATTTTTAATTGTTGATTATGTGTTTGGAAGCAAAAGTCTGTTAATTCCAATCATGCATCCTGACTAGACATTTAATTATCCTTGACCTCATCAGACCAGACCAGACCAAGTCTACTCCATAGGGGTCAATGTTATTCTTTCCTAGAAACAATCACTTTCTCACTTCTCGAACAACTCTGTTGCACATGAACTTTGTAATAATTGTGCACTTCTTCCCCTTCTGTACTGTGGTTTTACATTTCCCACAAGAAAGAAAGAAAAGACATGAATGAATAGTTTATGTCTGGACGGAGTGCATTCTCTTCTCACATTCCTCTCATCCCAGAGGGGACGACCAGATTCTCTAGGGAGGAGGAGAAGATCAGTCAAGGACGCAGTTTCATTAAAAGACAAATAAAACGATGTAGATCAACCTAAGAAAGATCTCAGAGCACATGAGCAATGAAAATCCAGGGATTGTATCACGTTCTGAATCTATAAAACGTATTGACTTTGACAATTTACAACGTCATGCACTGATTCATGACGCAGAAATTTTTTTCCTGTGCCTGCGGAGACTTTCTCAAGATGTAAATCCCACACAATCCCACTTGATCCCTTTTCTTTTGAAAGATAAAAACACCCTGGAAACATCACTTCAGGCAGTAAAAAAAAAAAAGGCATACCATGCCAACCATGCCCAGTCCATGCCTTTTCATAGTCACAATTTCCTTTTTTCCTTTGGGTTTACCTTGATCTTGAGGTTGGGTTATACACAACCACCTTTTTCTTTTACAAAAGGCTTAAGAAATGTCTTCCGCATAAAGATGATTTCCCTAATATTAATGAAAAGAAGTAAAGACAAACGGCAGGCTTTCTTCTGCTGTGCGCCCAAGCCTGACTGATAAAGCTGCCTGGTCAAAACCAAACCCCTCGACTGCCCTCCTCAGATCGTTCACACAATACACACTCTGTTCTTTCCAACAAACCACCAGTGAAACAGCTGCCGAACCCAAGGAGTTAACAGTCAACCCATAAAGAACATCAAATAGAGCCAAATTAGGTTTAAAAGGGCGAATCCAGAGCGGCCAAAAGGTGATAAATGATCCACAGGTGGGAAAACAGGAGCTCTTTACCCACTCACATTCCATCTCACTGCCCTGACCTGGAGCCCTTCACAAAGCCAACTCTGTGAAGAGGATGACAAAGCTTGAGGTAAATATAGACAGCAAAAGCATGCCACGCTAACCAGTGGCCTGTGCCTAATGTGCTTCCTGTGCCGCTCTCTAGAGCCGAGAATGTTTATAGAAGAGAGGCCACAATCTCCCAGAAGTCCCCTTTCTCTGCCTGTCTGTATTTACCACCTTCTGAGAGATTTTCTGCCTCTGATTCTCTTACTGCTTTCCCCTTGTACACACATTTGTCCTTGACCAGTACATAAGCCCATAGCACCGGTCTCTATGCTACAATGACGTCAAAGTATGAAGCTGATCTGACAAACCTAGTGGAAATGTCACAGTTACTAAAAACTTCATATGAGACAAAATATTGACCATGTTTTGTCTATAAATTCTCATGAATCCTGTGCAACACAACACCCCTATGCCCTGGAGCTTCCGTTTACACTGTGTTGAGTATCTGTGAGCAGCTTGATGCATTAACAATATACATAATGCAGAACTATGCACTGTTTGCAGGGTTTATTACATAAACTGCTACTGCTCTCTTAATGACATTTAGCTGCAGGCCTTCTCACTTCTTTACAGCTCCTGTGATACAACAGTGCTTGACTTGGCCCAATCAGTGATGAGTCAGCTTGTCTATGGCTTAAAATAAATATCCCTTTACATACTGATGTGTAATAGTTCTCCAGTCTAAAGTTCTCTGTGATGTCTATATATGTTTAAAGCATTTATCTGCCCATACCAATATTTTGATATCACCATGCATAATTAGGATTAACAGACACATCCTATACATTTTTTTTATCAGGTTAGGCCCGTGATACACGCCTCATTGTCCTTTACTTTCTATGTGACCATTTCTCTGTCTATTTCTGTAGTTATGTGGTCTTGTTTGTTTGTTCCATGTGCTCTGTAGCCTTGTCTTAGCCCTACCCCTTCATCATCATGCACAGGTGTACTCCCTTCATGTCTCCACCCATGTCCAGGTGTGCTGTGTTTCCCGTCTGTATAAAGGTTGGTGTGTTTTGTCTTGGTATGGTCTACTGTTTCTGAGAAGTCTAGGTCCTTGTAAACTCCTGAGTACGTTAATCCAGGTTCCATGTTTTGTTGTTTAATTTTGTTACTGTTTACTTGAAATAAAACTTATAAAACTGCTGCAAGACTTGTGTTTACTTCTAAATAACAATCATAATTTTTTTTTACTTGTTTTAAATTTAAATTTACATAAATAAAAATATGAAATTAAGTAAAATAAAACAAATCCAATTAAAAAAAAAAAAAAACACAAATAACACGATTAGTGTTGTTTACAAGATCTTACCTCATAACCCTACCTAGATTTACACTTTTTTGGATTCAGACATTCTTTATCTTTTCTGATTTTCCCAGTACTGAGTGTTCAGTATTGTTGGTAACTCAGTATTTTAACCTTTATCATAATGGTTGGTTAACCATTTCTTCATGAATAAACTACTTAGTTTATGTACATATTCATTAAACTGTGAACTAAAAAATCAAAAAAGTAGTAGTGAGCCTGTGCACAAGTCACTGCTCAGCATTAAGACTGAGCTTTGATTGAGTGTGTGGCACCATAATGATGGGAAACTATCTTGTTCTTTCTATAGCAATAGTCTGTTTGCCAGTTTTATTGAGTTGAAAAGATCGGTAGTGTCTGAGATTTTACATATTTTGTACTTTTTGAAAAGTGCAAATGAGCCCAAAGCAGCCCTCATTGACTAAAGACTTCAAATTAAGACACTGATTGTTTAGCAATAAATCAAAGCATTTTTTTTTACCATTTACCTCAAATGTAGTCAGTCAACCATTTGCGATTTCCAGTTTGAATTTTTAGTCTTTTACTAAACCAATGTAAAAAAAACAACAAAATACGTAAAGATCTGTAACAGCCATTCCTGCTTTTGCAATATCTAGGATCAGATCACCAATCATTGGATCTTCCCTATCATCTTCAGGCTCTTCATGCTTTATGCATATGCTAGATATGCTGCTACAAGCTATAGGCTTTTAGCTGATGACATCTGAGTCTTGGTCCCTCCCAAGGTTTCATCCTCCAGTTTATGGAGTTGTTCCATCGTCTTTGGGCTCATTATAGGCTCGAACGCGGGTTCTGTAAAGCTGCTTTGGGACAACGTCAGTTGTAAAAAGCACTATAGAAATAAAATTTACTTGACAAGTATAGTAGTTGATACAAAATTTTTCATTATAACTAATAAAAAACAATTATCACTAATTATTTATTTCACTTATGAACTTTTACAAAAAAGAGCTCTTTAGTGCAGTACTAGACAGATCTAGAACATGATTAGTGCATATAATGTGGATCTTTCTCAGTGCCTCACTCTCTCCCGGGGTCCAGCTGACATAACACAGCAAACATGCTTCCATTTCTGCTCATCCCACCCATGGACCAGCACTTAACTCACTGGCCACATTCCTATCCAGCAGGGCCCCTCGCCCCTGGGTTAACACGCAGCATCCAGCCCCTCTGCAGGGGCCAGCTCTAAGCTGTGCACTCTCACCACCTACAGAGACTCATAAATAGTGAACAAAGATAGATTTGGGAATTTAAACTCCTAATACACATACCAAGCACAAAGTCTTACTGTGAGTCACAGCTAGGTGGTGTTTATAAAAAGCCCAAATATGAATCTTTTTCATTTTTAAAGTAATTTCTTTCCCAAATATATCATGATCAGATTATTGATATTTAATAATGTTACATGTATTTAAACTGTTCTTTCCAACAACCTAAAGAAAATGTTTGCTGTTAAGATTTAAATTTTTCTTATCTATTAATACTGTGACAAGGTCAGTTGTAAAAAGCGCTATACAAATAAACTTGACTTGACTTGAATACTGATCAAATAAAAATAAGCACATATGGAAAAAAATCTGTCAGTTATTCAGGTAAATTAATCAACAAATAATCAATTAATCAACCTCAATATGGTCTCTAAATGTGAACAGTTGTAACCAAAAATTATTTGGCATTTTTGTACATTTCAATAAAACTTTCTTAATATCTTATGTTGGTTCTAACTTACTGCACAAAGCTTAGTTACTATACTATAAGAGACAGCAGCACCCAAAATAAATGATGTAATATATATATATATATATATATATGTATATAAATGTTATAGCTATTCAGAGTTTAGCATTCAGAGTGTGGATGAATGGATGTTTTAAAGTAGCAGTGTGATGTTAAATTTGGGAGCTAATGGAGTAGATGCAGGAAGGAAGTAAACTCTTCAGGAAAGATCTCCAGGAAGAGGGTTAGCCACCACTGTTTAAGAATATTCCAGTAACTGGTGTTGGTAAAGCTAAGATATGGGTAATGTTAACTCACCCTAAAAAAGTCACCAACTGTAACCTTCTTGTCCTCAGAGAGTAGTCTGGTTAATTAGAACACCGGCGTGAAAACTACCAATTGCTGATGATTCTGTTGCTTCAAGTCGAGTCAAGTCAAGTCAAGTTTATTTCTATAGCTATAACTGACGTTGTTACAAAGCAGCTTTACAGAAACAGGGTCCGAGCCCCCAAAGAGCAAACCAAAGGCGACAGAGGCAAGGACAAACTCCCCAAGCTGTAGGAAGAAACTTCGGGAGGAACCAAGGCTCAGACGGGGAAACCCATCCTCCTCTGGTTGACACCGGATAGCAATAACAAACAAGAGAAAAGAAAAGGAAAAAAAATAAATAAAATAAATATATATAATAATAATAGTCTCAGTGTAAATGGGCAGCAGCAGTTCCTTGTGTACAGGAGCCGTGATGACTTTGGATCAGTTCTTTGGTGGACAGGGCTGTTCATATGGGCTCCTCAGCAGGAATGGAAAAAAACTTCAACCAGTAAAAGGGTATCAGGGTGGGTCAGGCTGGGCCAGTGGTAATGCTGTGATGCTGTGGATGTGTTTGTAAGTGACTACTAAACCCTTATTTTCATTATCCCACTCCAGACTGGACACGGCCTTCGAAATTTAAACAAAAAAAAAATCAACAAAATATTTGTTGGCAATTTTTTTCTTGTCAACATTATCAATAATGATTAATAATTGCTTCAGCCCCACACGACGGCAACACTGGTAAACTGATACAGGCTGTACACACACAGTGATGGGAAGAGCCACCCACAAAGCCACACAAAAGCTGATTCAGTCACTGTGAGTGACAAAGAGGGCTAAAGGTGCAGCCTCATGGCCCACGGTAATGGCTAGCAGCAGACATCAATAGGACCTCTCTGTGTTTGCCTGTGTAATTAGGGGAGAAATTTTAATTGGACAATTGAGCCATGTCAGAGTGTCAGCCATGCAGATGAAAAGCTTAGGGATGCTTCACCAAGTTTCTCTTTCTGTAGTTTTTGGGCACAGCTACAATACTGGTGCCAAGCTTAAAGGAGTGCTCAGGTTTACGCTGAATTAGAGAATGTTGTCTGAACTCAAACATGTGGCTTGTGTTTAGACAGCACCTGGTCAAACACTGCACCTCGTTTCCACTGAGCCCTCACACGCTGCAGGCAACACGCAGTTTAACCCTGACACCTCCAAACCTAACCCTGACCTCCAGCTTCCTGACCCATACAGGCTTCCACACACAAACACACACACACACACACCTGACTGTGCCCTCGCAAAAACACACACACCAGGCATTCGGTGATGATCCAACAGACACAATGTCAGATGTCTGCTACACGTTTCGGAGCCCACCCCAACCCAACCTGACTCAACCCAACCCATCCATATTTGCTGGAAACATGATCTTTCATTTAAGCTGCATTCAACTTTCTTTACACCTCTTCAGTACTACAACACAGACACACCCTGAAACGAAATACGTGAGCGCAGCCAGTTTATGTCGCACACAAAAGGGCAAGAGAGGGCTGTGAGAAACTGAGGGGAGAAAAAAAGATGAGTTTGCTAGAGAGAGTAAACAGGATAAGCCAGGGTATAAATAGGCGAGCAAGGCGAAGCACTCCCTCTTTATTTAACATAATTATATTTAACATTATTATATCTATTTTATTTTATTTTTCTCCTTTTCTTTTCTCTTGTTTGTTATTGCTATCCGGTGTCGACCAAAGGAGGATGGGTTCCGCCGTCTGAGCCTTGGTTCCTCCTGAGGTTTCTTCCTACAGCTTAGGCTCGGACCCGGTTTCTGTAAAGCTGCTTTGTGACAACGTCAGTTGTAAAAAGCGCTATAGAAATAAACTTGACTTGACTTGACCCTCTATTTCAAAGAGAAAAGTCAAAGTAAAGTTTAATCTCCATTGTTTCACTTTCTGTTAACCAATAACTGAAAGCTGGTTATTTTAGACTCCTGCGGCTCTATGATGGTGCTGATTCACCTGTAGCCCACACTTCTCGATGATTCTGTGTCAACTGTACTGTGACATGCTGCAAATAGTACAAGCCCTCTAATTAGTTCTCTATTTGGGCTGTTTTTTAGGTGATGTCCAGCTTCACCTCCCTGCAGTCTGTACTATCAGGACTCATTATGCCCAGTTCTCAAATCTGATTGGCTGTGACATGATCAAAGCCCCTGTAAATACTTAATATACATATATGAATTTAAATTTTCAGTCAAATTGTCGTATGCTGTTCTATGACAGTGTTTGATGCAGACATTTTTTTACATGCCAACAATGGTGATACAGTAGCTTGACACAGATATTTAAAGCATATAATTGTTTAAACAGACAACTTTGTCAGGTTCTATTCATGGTGTAGCTGATAAAAAGGGCGGTGCAGCTTTAGGCCTTTGAATCCAATATAATGACAATCACTGAAATGTCCTGTAATATGTACAAAGACTAAGGATGCAATTATATAATGATAAAAAGTCCACTATACCATATTTATGATGATATAAAACATAATTTGAGAAGATGCCCTTTATTAAATACTTAATAAACTGAATATTTAATACAATATATTTTTATACATTATTTTTATTCAAATAAAATGTGCTTTTCTTTTAAACTTAAAGTGCTTCTACACTAAAAAGTTAAATAAAGGAGCCAGTCGTGACCTAAGCAGGTTCAAAAACACGAATGAACTCTGTTTGACAATTGATGATTTAACCACCAATGTGCAAATGTAATACAAAAACAGTGCAGTGATCAGTAGCAGTCGACTTACAGTAAAATAAAAAACAAGGATGAAATATAATCATAGCAGCTGGAGATCAGAGCTGGTACAGAGCTGGTAGCACCATGTGACTAAAGCATGGTTGTAATGGAACGGTACACAATAGGCTTTCTCTGGCTCCAGTTTTTTTACTGACCTCCAAACTCCATTGTTGTCGGCCACAGAAAATGGCCTTTGTGACTTTTGCTTTGTGCTCACTGATGTATCTCATTATTTAGTTATGGGGAAGTGGAGCCCTGTGACCTGACTGAAGCTTTTTCCTCACATTAGGTCTGAAGATCAAACTTTTTCTGGGTGGTGATGCGTCAAATGACTTCTCATGTTTGATCACTTATTTTCCATTATGCAGCAGATGTGCCAATTGTTTACCCCCCCGTCATCTTTTCAGTGCTGCCACACAACAGCTTGATGGAGTTGGCATTTTCTTGTGATGTCTTGCAATCAAAACGTTTTTCGTTCAGCATCGTTTCTCCTGGACCATAAGCCACAAAATGAAAAGATACGTAAGCTCTGTATTTGAGTATGACAGGAGTCAGGCTGCAACACAAACTGAATACTGCCACACTAAACAGTGTGTAAAAACTGCACTCTACAACAGTGTAACATCATAGTAGACATTTTGTCGCACTTCCACATTTATAGTAAGATATTTATATTGTTGTGATATCACAAAATTACTAGTTCATTGCCAATTAATGCCCAACTAATCAGCTTTAGATCCTGGTTAAATAAAACAGCTTTCAGAACAAACCTCTGTCTCAAAAATGATTCATTTCCTGGTGAAGCAAAGAAAAACTAGTTACATTTCTGACTGTGGGAATAAACTAAAAGTCACTTTTGTGGTTGCCCCTGTCCGCCCTGCATGGCACGTGGCTTTTGATCATTTCTGCAGCCGGTCAGCTTTTTTTCTCCACTCACCTCTGTGCTAGAGCAGTGGTTGATGAAAGAATGATTTGAACAGTTGTGTAATAGCTAGAGCTCCTGCAGCTGCCTGCACTCAAGGCATATTTCATATCCTGCTCATAAACCCAGAGTTTCTCTATATGTTAAAAGATAAAACCTTTTTTCTATGTTCGTGTCTCACTAAATGCATTTTCAACATCTACCCAACCGTTGAAAGTGCACTCAAATCACATTCTGCTTGTTGCACATTTCACTTGTTACGAGTCCTGCAGAATGAAGACACACAAACCTATTTAACCAAATCCTGTTAAACCTATAATAGACAGACAGACAGAAAGAAACACAGATAGACAGATCGATAGACAAATCAATAGATAGACAGACAGATAGACATATAGTTGTACAGACAGATAGGCAAATAGACAGATAAATAGACAGAGAGAGACAGACAGACAGATAGATAGATAGAGAGAGAGACAAATGGGCAAACAGATATATAGTTGGACAGATAGACAAATAGACAGACAGACAGACAGACAGACAGACAGATAGATAGATAGATAGATAGATAGATAGATAGATAGATA
>JBBPDA010126926.1:0-24491 GCA_037974385.1 Arnoldichthys spilopterus | reverse complement strand
AAGTGCGATGTGCAGAAGTGAAAAAGTGACCAGTGTGAACAGCAATATTGCACATTGGATGGAGGTAAGAGAATTGAACATGACCGGTGCTTAGACTGTTGCCCCACTCAGGAGCCCTTATTTGCTACATTTCTGTGTTTTTGCTTGCCAGCATCTCATTTTTTGCAGTATTATATCTATCTATGAACCATGTTTCCATTCAACTAATCATCTATTCTAGTAAGGGGTGTATAATACACAAATGTCTGATTACATAGTGTAATGTCTTAATACATTACATTTTTGTGATACAGCAAAAATGGGAAGTGCCTAAATATGTCCTGTGTCCATTAAATGAGCATTCACTTTCTTTTAACACATAAGATGCAGTGTGAGTTATTATTAGGTCATACGATGTGTAATAAAAGTTGGGACCCATCAGAGGCTTTATATGTTAATGGTGGAACCATTCACACAGCTCAAACACATGCAAAGTAGCCTTATCAGGTCAGCTGTTTCAATGCTACATGCATTACTGCCCCCTTCATCTCCCTTCATCTGTCTGTCATTGAAAGGACAGTAATTACCCCAAACAAGCCCCCTTCCCCAAGGCTTGTGGCTTTGCCCCATCTGATTAGGCTGACCCCAGCAGTCTCAACCCCTGACTCACCCTCACATACAAAATCAAAAGACCTCAAAAGATCCCATTTGAACTGGCACATTAGTTTAGAAAAAAATCATGTAATGGTGAAATATGGTAGAAAAAAGTAAATGTACTTAATTTAAATGCGTGCTTAATTTACACATGAATAAATTATATTACATTAGTTGTAATTACATCATTACACAGCTGCTTTTCAGTGTCACTTATTTTGACCACAAACTGTGCTAATATATTTCATGTGTAGATGATGTACATATTTAAAGTGAATTCAGTCCACAATTTTTCAGTGTAGATATAATGTCTTCTTTTTCACTAAAGGACTGATTTACTCCAAGAGAAGCTGTATCTAAAATTTCTTCCCTGCCCACCATGAATGTGCTTGTATGAGGCTGATCAGATGATGGTTGGCCTGTGGCTAATTTCTCTTGTTCTAGCTGCAAATGAGGGAGTAAGTGAGGACTTACTTGGCAGCATAGGTTTAAATACAAACCGTTCTTCTTATTATCAGCTCTGGGGAAGCCAAGGATCAAGGCAAAGGCATTTATCATTTGTATCATCTTTAGCCAAAACAGGTGAGGTTCATACTGGTTCAGCTGATACAATCAACAGAGTATCTGCATTATTTGCTGCAAAATCAAAAATGCCATATGCTCCATTTTTAGAAGAAGAATTTAACTTAAGAACTGGTTGGTTCAGCAGGTAATCAAAAATGCAACGGCGAAAAAAAGCCAGTTATATAACATGGCTATGGACAGACAATAAACAATGCTCTGTTAGGTCTTAGTATTCTTGTGAATTGACAGAAGTCTTTTGGCCTCTGGAAAAGTACTTTTTCATGTTCAGCTAGTTCAGTAATTAATAATAAAACTACTGGTATTGTACACTGCCATTAAACACCTGTAGAGGTGTGGGAGGTATACATAACAATCAATTCCAAGAGCACAACTGGCCTTGCTTTGTTTGCATTGGTAAATGGCCTCCTTCTCCCCTTATCATGCAGAATTATACTTGCCAGCATGAGTAATGTATTAAAAAATTTGATCTGTATATATTGTTAAGAGTGTGTATTTACTGTTTATTACTGTATATTGTTAGGTTTATTGTTTAATGTCGTTCTTATTATTATAGATTTTTTTTACCTGTTTACATTTTATAACACATGAAATGCTAGAAATGCTGAAAGCCTTCAGGGTTTATAGACTGTAACAAATTAGAGTGCTGATATAAACATGACTGGTTTATGCATTTTATTTAGTTCTACAGCTGAATATTATGAGTAATATGTTTATCATTGCAATTATATTTTTATTAGAGGAATAATATTTTTTATCAGTTATAGTATTTAGTCATTATTTTACAAAAAATCAGTCAAGTCAGGTTTGTTTCTATAGGGATTTTTGTTGTTTTTCACAAAGCAACTTTTCAGAATTTATCTCTGGTCCCCTAATGAGCAAGCTAATGGTGACAGAAGCAGGGAAAAATTCTCTAAGCTGGAGGAGAAAATCTTGGGAAGAACTATGAGTCAGAAGGGGAACCCATCCTCCTCTGATTGACACTGCATAGCAATAATAAACAACAAGA
The DNA here is from genome assembly GCA_037974385.1 of Arnoldichthys spilopterus. NCBI lineage: Eukaryota > Metazoa > Chordata > Actinopteri > Characiformes > Lepidarchidae > Arnoldichthys > Arnoldichthys spilopterus. Next base: position 22,267 of record JBBPDA010126926.1, on the reverse strand, counting down.
AAAGCAAAAAAGATTCTAGGTTTATAGTGGAAACTAAAAGCCTGTAGCTTGGAGCAACATATCTAGCATGTGCATATGAAACATACAGTATGGATATGATCTGTGGTAGCTGAACTAGTCTGGGACAGGTGATCAGGAGGCCCCAGGGATGGACGATCTAATGAAAGTGAAAGTGACTATTTGTCATTGTGAACACACTCAAGCACCACAATGAAATGCAACCTCTGCATTTAACCCATCACACATGCACACGTGAAGCAGCGGGCAGCTATCAACAGCGCCCGGGGAGCAGTGTAGTGGGACGGGTTCTTGCTCAAGGGTACCTCAGTAGTGGCCAGGTCGGGACTTGAACCTGCAACCTTCACAAAGGACGTGTTTTATTTTCAACATGGGGGCGTGTTTTATTCTGGGAGGTGTGTTTTATATATATATTTTTTTTATTGTGGGGGTGTGTTTTTATTATGGTGTGCGTTTTATTTTTTAGCAGGTTTTTCATTCTGGGAGGTGTGTTTTATTTTTTTATTGTGTGTGTGTGTGTGTGGGGGGTCTGTTTTTAAAATGGGGGTGTGTTTTATTTTTAGCCTGGAGGTGTGTTTTAATATGGGGTGTGTTTTATTTTAAAGTGTATTTGCTAGGAATGTTTTGTTTTTAACATTGGTGGTGTGTGTGTGTGTACTTGGGGGGTGGGGGGTGGGGGGGTCATGGGGCTGCGTTTTAAGGTGTCTTAGCTAATACACATCAAATCCCCAGGTGCTGGATTAACACTGTAATTCTGTAATTCAGTCTCACTGTTGCAAGAACATCTGCAGTACAGGAACACACACACACCCACACACACACACACCCACCCACACACACACACACACACACACACACACACACACACACACACCCACACACACACAGACACACACACACTAGTGTATTTCACTCTTACAGTGTTTCATTAGTGACATGCTGTTGATTCGGCCCTGAGATCTGCACTGTTTACTGTGTGTGTTACTGCACTGTGCTGTTTCAGCACTGACGACGTTGTGATTCGGTTGTGTTTTGTTCGGCTTGTTTTATGCTTTATGTGTATATGTCCTAACTAGGCCACCACTGCCCAAAAAGAAAATTTTTCATAAAAATTATTAGCCACCTTTTAACAAAATAATTTTAAGAAAACAGAGGCAACAGTTCTGTGAGTTAAGAATCTGACAGACTTTTCATAAGACATTTCTAAAGAACAAATTTAGGAAAATTAGGAAGTCATTGGAGAATGAGGCCCAGTGTCTGTTAGTAAACATATGGCAAAGTCATCTATATTAAGAACATTCCCCAGATCTCTAAGCTAATGCTGGAGTAGAGAGCTAGCTTCTGAGTTCCACTGTTGTAAGCCAAGGTGTTTGGCTGAAAGTGTAAAGAGGACAATGGCCTGCCAATCATATTTATTAATGGAAGAATTACTTGCCACTGATCCAAAGACAGCAAGCAATGCATCTGGTGAGAAATTGTTATTAAATGCCTTTGATATATAGTCAAATTTAAGAGTCCAAAAGGAATTTAGCTTTGGGAAGGACCAGCACATATTGGTCTTTTGTTTACACTTTTCACTTAGGCAGAGGTGTTGAGAGATGTGAAGTCTGGACTTTGAAAAATGATTAAAAGTATTAAATATATCTATATAGCATTAGTAAATATTATATTTTGTAATTAATTTGTAACAAAAAAAATATTAGATGTTCTCATTGTCTTTCCTTTTCTCATGAACTTGCTCAGTGTCTACGATACAGCGATAAAAAAAGGTTGTAGAATTTGCATTTAGACTGTGTTTGTGCATAAACCAAAATAATCCTGCTCTTTCTCATAATCACACACACACACGTGCTGGTAGGGAGGGTGGTTAATGCGCCTGCGCACACACACATACATTGCCTGCAGATTGTGATGAAAACGCTGGGTAAATGAATCTCTATAATCTGAAACCAATGCAGAGATTACAGAAGCCCTAATCCAGGAGGAAAATACAGTGCCAAGTATGTGATTTCTGTTCGCTGTCCACCATAGGTATAAGAGGCAGTGGGAAAATGTCATGTTTTAGAGAATTGCAAATGCCTTATTGGACTTATTCTGTGATATTTATGATTAAAGGTACAGTATCTGTCTCTCATGTTTAATTCCATGCAGCTCAGGCTATAATTCACCCTTAAAGGGCTCAGAAAAAAAAGGATTGCCTTGTACTGGAGCCACAAAGCCAATGTAGCTAACAAGTAATGAAAGCTTATGTACAGCATTTAGCACACTTGCATCAGTCCATGTTAGGTTATGTAATCTCAAATAGACTTGTGGTTGCTGACATTGTAGGACACACCGTCATCTATTTTTTGGACAAGTTTTTCACACTTGGGGGCAAATAATGTAAATCAGATTTGTCACTAAACTATTGCTGCAATGTGCACATGGAGTTATAGTGTTTATCATATTTGCTTATGCCTATGTTATTTTCCTTTGCTTGATCATACCTTCGCCCTTATACACTGAAAAGCTCAATCCTCCTTTCCCTGTCGAGGATGGACGTCTATATTATTTTTAGAAACTGTGGGTTTGGCTGGGAAGAAGCTTAACATACATCATGTGGCTGAGTGCTGCTTCAGGCAACTGTCTGTCAAGAGAAAGAGAGAGAGAGAGAGAGAGAGAACAAAAGAGAGAGAGAGAGAAAGAAACCTTCACTCTTTCCAGTTACAGTCCCTTAGCATTTGTTGAACTATGTTTTGTTTTAGCAACTGCCAAAAAAATTCCTTGTGACATTAAAATTATTGGATATTAAAATACATTCTGTAACTTCTGTAGCTAATTTTAATATTTCATATTTCTCGTCTTGGCCCAGGCTTAGACTGACTTCACTAATGCTGTAACTCTATTTTACATAACTCGATGCAGCACAGCAAGAATGGTGACTGTAAATGTGCAACAAACAATGTACGGCCAAAAGAGGGAAATGACAGATGTCAAGCTTTAGATTTTAAAAACAGCTCTAAGCACTTGATTCTATTCCCTATTGGAAAGAGAATCAAAGAATAGTACCCTGGTTACAACTCTGCCAGGAAAAAAAAGCAATATTAGTCATTCACATGATCACCTCTGGCACTGTGGTTAGGAGAGCCTGCCTCTGCTTCTGTAAACAGTGTTGCCTGGTTCCACTACCCCCACTTGTTCCACAAACACACACACTCCCTCGTACCAACTGAAAAGTCTCTAGCTCTGCCATTATACAGCAGGGCCCTAAGGGCTTTATTGGTTTGCTGCACAGCATAGACATAAAGAGCAGGCATATGTTGATTGTTCACTTATCAGCCACAACACTGACATCACTGACTGAAATGAATACTGATGATTACCTTGTTGCAATGGTGCCTGTCAAGGCCTGGGATACATTATGCAGCAATGTTGTTGTTTTGAAAGCAGGATAGGTGGGGAAGTAAGTATCTGAGTGACTCTGACAGGGGCCAGATTGGATTGACTGGGTCAGAGCATCTCCAAAACAGTAGGTCTTGTGAGGTGTTCCTGATACACAGTGACTTGTGCCTATCAAAGGAAGGATGTTGGTAAACCAGCGACAGGATGATGAATGCCTATGTATTTGGAAAGGGATTTTTTAAAAAATCTGTAAACTATTTATAAATAATTTCTCTGCAAGGAATATCATCTACGAACTTTTGTTGCAAAAAGGAAATCTCCAAAAAATCCAAACTTTTCTCATGGGATCAGCAGGTAACTCTTCCAACTGTTAGTGAGAAAGGGCATACATCTGCAATCAGAAAATGACTGGACAAAGGTGACCTGCATGTGAGGAATGTCAGGAAAAACCTTGCTCTTCAAAAAAAGCATTAGAGGAAGGCTACAGTTTGCTAAAGAACATATAGGCAAAAAACAGACCTTTTTAAAATATTGTTTGGCCACAGCAACAGTACATATGTGACTTATACCAAAGACTACTTTTCAAGAGAAGAACCCCAAATAATGTGAAAGAAACGTTATGGTTTGGGGTTGATGGACCTCCTCAGGGACTGAGCAGCTTGCAGTCATTTGTTCAGCTATGAATCATCACATAAAAGACCGCTTGAAGATAATGTGGGACCATCTGTCGAAAGTTGATGCTGAACTGGAGATGGACCTTCCAACAGAATCATGATCATAAGCACACTAGTAAATCCACCATGTGTAACTGGCCAGATGCATATACATTTAGATGGCTTTTATGTGTAAAAATGTATACCATATTTGTTTTAAAAGTTTGATAAAATGTGCATTTTGAACTGTAAATTTAATGAGTGAAACCTGGTTTACGTTTGTTTGAAATTGTTAATGATCATCATAACTCACATGACCAACCTGTGAAATATGAAACAGGAATTGACACAGGATGAAGAAGCATCGTGATGGCCGGGGGAAACTAAAAGTTTCTTTATTCTACATCTGGTCTGTTGGGCACACACAGCAATAAGTTTATTGATCCATATTGATGTATATACAGTTGTACATTGAGGAAGTGAGTGAATATGCATTCCATTCATTATATTGTCTGTATTCTGTATTCTCTCTCAGGGTGAACTCATTCTTGACCAGTGTAGTTACACCATGGAAAGGCTAAAAAAGAACTTTGAAATTTTGTGAGGGGTTTGATATAGGAAGGACATGCAAGAAAACCTTCAAACATCTTAAATTCATCTGAAAGAATGGTGAAAGAAAGAGTGGTCAAAACATCAGCAAGCAGATATCTGAAACTGGTGGACAATTATGCCAAGGGATTGCAAAAAATTATTTCTGCTAAATGGGTCAATACTAGCTTCTGAAGCCAAAAGTATACTTACTGTCTCCACAGCAGGAAACCTATTTTGGCACAGGACTGTACAAAAACATTGTTGCACACCAAATACATAGCTTAATGGCAATAGGTACTTTCCTTTTTTTTTCGTTTTTTCTGCACCCCTCTTCTTGTATGTGGTCACTGTTCTCCTGGCCATCTGACATCACAGTGTTTATAAAAGCAGTGCTAATGCAAAGAGATAAAATCCTCTGAAGGTGTTTAATTCTTGGGGGAGCTCCCTGATAGGTAGGACATCTCAAAAAGTCCATAGAACTGTTTGGTGTGAAAGTCCCTAATGCTATTTCTTAATAGCAGTGGCCTAGTAGTTAGGACTTTGCCCTTGGGACCTGAAGGTTGCAGGTTCAAGTCCCGGCCCGGGCACCACTGAGAAACCCTTGAGCAAGGTACCGTCCCACTACATTGCTCCCTGGGCGCTGTTGACAGCTGCCCGCTGCTCCACGTGTGATGGGTTAAATTACATTTTGTTGAGGTGCTTGAGTGTGTTCACAATGACAATTAGTCATTTTCCCTTTCTCAGCAATGCACACCTGTCACACTGTAAAAAGAGTTTAAGCTGTTGACTTGTCCTCCAAATTCCCCAGATCTTAATTTGATCAAGCATCTGTGGGACACTCAGAACAAACTAGTCTGTTCTATTGATGCCCCCCCTCCTCACTTACAGGAATTAAAGGATCTGTTGCCAACATCTTAGTGCCAGATACCACAGAACTGCTTCGGATGTCTTGTAGAGTCAGCACTGATTTGAAGGCACAGCAGGTGGTTTTAACGTAAAGGGTGATCGGTGTATATAATGCATTATATATTGTACTGTTTTTCTAAACAGAAACATTCATGAACCCACACAGAAAACATAACAGCACATGTTCTTAAAATGAGCTTTATTGATATCTCCTATACACTTTCCTTCTTAAGAAAAGTCGCTTAAGTATCATTTTCAAATAGTAAAAAACTTGGAATTATAACAGCCCCCCCCCAGTGGGATCAGCTCACAGAAATGACAAGATCGTGTGCTAATAGAATCAAACAATCAATAATGACCAAACAATAAATATACACAGAATGTTGTAATACATAATCAAGTGATGCATATGTTCAAAGCAACTACTTTAAACTACTTTAATTGACACAAAGAAACAAAACCAGATCAAATGTATGGCTCTACACACAACACAGTTTAGGCCTGACAAAGAAGTCACGGTTTGGTCAGTTTAGTGTTGAGAAGTCTTTGGTTGTCCTGAGGGTTTGTCTTGCCCGAGTCCTAGCCTGTTTACCTAATCCTATTTACTACATTTTGTAGCGAAGTATTTATGTTCTCTGATGCCTTGATAGAGGGATTCCACTGTAGGTCAAACTAGTTTGATTTGCAGGCCTGATCGTAATCAGAGGACACCACAGGCTGTGGAAAATCCTCAGTTCACACTGATTAGAAAAGGACACCTGCCAAACTTTAAAGGAGTACCACAGCATTTTTCAACTGCTGTTGTTGGATCAATTACCACAAACAATAATGTCAGAAACTCCAGTGACTCAAAACATCAGAGAAGCCAATGGAAAAATGTTTATTGTCCACTGGCTTCCATTATAAGCACCTTTTGAGTTGTGTTTCTTCTTTCTTTTACAAAGCACAGGTGAATGTGTCAAAATTACTGTTCATGTTAAACGATCATGACATTCACGTAAACAGAAAGAGACTGGACTGAAAATCCATCCACTGATCCATATTGACTCTGTAAACGAGGATGGCATGCTCTCACTCACCAGCACTAGTCAGAGGTCAAAAGTGACTGAGGGGAAAATGAACCTGTCCTGTTGTATAACTTGATCGAGCCACATATATAACAATCACTAGAAACATTCAAGAAAAGACACCACATTCAAGGAGAGAAACTAAAGTTCCTTATCAAAGATCGCCACTACAGAAAGGATTTGAACCACTGCAGTTTGCTACAGCTTTAACACAAGGTCGACAGCCCCATGAACCAAATGACAAATCAAACCCAAGGTCAATAAATACATGTATAAATAAATCATGTGCAAACATTTAAAGAAAAGTGAGTGATGAAAACAAAAACAAAAAAAAGACGATGATTCTTTTGATGGATGAGCCAGCAGTTGTTGCGTGTGCTGGTTTGGGTTAAATCTTCATCAATCACTCATGCTATAAGGTGCTGCAAAGTATATTAGTCGCTCACTTCTGTTCTCCATGGGTCCAGCCATTGGGGAAACCTGCGAGCGGGTCTGAAGAGGGGTCTGCCAATGCATCGGCCCATCTGAGTACTCAGTTTCATTGTCTTTATGAACGTGTTATTTGAATGTACTGGATTTGCTCACGAGTGCACAGACACGGACTTGAATAGAGTGCCTTATTCTGTAACAATGCAACCACACTGACAATCACATGCATGCTCGCACTTGCACGCTCCCACACTCACGCATACATAAGAAAGACAGCACTGACGCCATAAATCTCGTGCCCTCGAAGGTCTAGGTGTGTGTCAGGTTGGGTGGGTTGTCCAGAGAAAAGCTATTGGCAGATGCAGAGGTTATTCATATGCCACACATCCTTTTCCGGCAAACTCTCTGTGGCAGGTCACAGCGCATCAGTCCCAGCCATTGTCTTTGATCATGTGGGCGAGCTCAATGATGAACTTGCCCTCCTTGTACTTCTGACTGCTCTCAAAGGCATGTTCCTAATGGGTGCGAGTTACAGAAAGAGAGGGAGTGTGCGAGAGAGAGAGACAGAGAGAGAGAGAGAGAGAGAGAGAGAGAGAGAGAGAGATGGAAAGAGATTATTTTTATGATTATGTCATGACCCAACTTTGCTGATCCAAAAATAATGGACAGCTGTTAGCTAGCTTTATCCTGTACTTGTCAATCAAACAAATCACCTTTAAACTGCACTACAGTGGTATATGGTAGAGGGTTTTTCTGAAGTTCTAGTCTACTCCTTTTTGGAGTAAAGGTCAAGACACTATAACACTATGTAAAAATAAATAACTAAAGAAGTAACACAACTTTGAGACATTGTGGTGGCCCAATGCAAATAAGGGACAATCTGCATTGTGGGGACGTAACAAGGCATTGTGGGGAATGAGCATTCTATATATTGACTAATCAACAACCTGCTCCAGTATGTATATGTCATGCACCACGCTGCCTAGCTCTAATCTCATTAGTAAATCATGCACCATCAGATATAATTAAAGTTAAATTATAATACAAAGAGCAGCTGTAAAAAAGTATAAACATCAAAAATAGAGATGGTTTTGTTTTGACATTGATGATGTATGGAATTATGCAGTAATCAAGAAAAATCAAGAAAGCAAAATGATCATATATTTTATTTTATTAAATTAGATGGATTTGCCTTGCGATTAACTTTACACACTCTTTACACCTTAAGCCCGTTTATATCTGCTCACTTTATCCGTCTGGAGTATCAGGATAATATCTGGATAAGGCCAAGCAGCATAACAGCACAAGTGTAAATACACCCAAAACACATTTACCACATTAGGAGGTGGTACACATGCTTTTTTTAAAAAAGAGTCTTTATGTGCAATGCTGGCTAATGAAAATGACATTATCTCCAATGGTGTTGCATAATCAACTAATGAGACTACTGAGAAGAAGGAGGGTGTGAGAGAATTCTTGGTCTATGTTCTTGGTCTGCAACAGAATTATTGCTAAAAACAATGCACAGTGGAAGCTTGCTGATTCCTCAGTAACTGCTAGCTTAATAGGCTCAGTGCAGAACTAAAGAAGAAAACATTTTTTCAAGTAGACAACAATGGCCATGAGGGGATTTTTTTTTTTTTACAAAGCTGATAACTTTAATGATACTACTACTTCTAATAATACAAACATCTGTTTTTCTTGTATACAAACAGCAGCAATGACTTCCTGATTTGTGCCAAACAGTCAAGTTAAGAGTGCTTCAAGTGAACAGCACTAAGCATTGTGGTGTGGGTGTCAGAATGAGGCCGATTCACTGTTGTCCTGCCCTGTTTGGCTCTGTGAGTGAGCAAGCTGTCTGCAAGCTTAACTGGTGCGAGCTAAGGTCAGACAGATAGAGTGGTTTGTGCTCTTGTCATACACGGCATGGTACACATGCCGATTGTGTTTTTTCCCCCTTTAGTGCCATCTGTGGGGAGATATTAATAGTCCCTCAGAGCTCTGATTCTCTGTTATTGTCGCTATGTGAAAGGTGATGACCCATTGCGGTCAGCTACCATGGAACAACACCATGACATTCATAGGTGGCCAGCTTTTTATCATGGCAACAATTTAACACCAACAACCATTCATGTGCCTCTACAGATAATCTCTGACATGCTCATAAAGTCAAGCACTGGTTTATGTTGTTCACTGAGGGATAGTATAGTCTCAGAACCATTAACACTTCCCTTGTGTGTTCCATTAATGTACCACTGTCCACTAGCAATGTATTTGTATTTGTATTTCTGATTCGGAGAATGAGATTCTTCAGAGATTCAGAGCTTTAAGAGGCTTTGACCAGTTGGCTATGACAGAACTTAAAAGCAACCAAAAGTAAGCAGCACACTCGCAGAATGATGTGTGTGTGTGTGTGCAAGGAAGAAAGTGAGATAGATAGCAAGAGAAAGAGAGAGAGAGAGAGAGAGAGAGAGACAGAGAATAAAGATGATAAATTAAGATTTTATGTTAGTTTACATATGTTCGCCTGGTTCAGCCTTCACTATAAGACTGACCTCGTTTGAAATGGCATATCTTGGCATATACATACCAAGTAAGGGACAGAAAAACTGATGGCAAACTCACTTTGTAGAATTGGTTTTCATGCTGCCCTCTTTTCCCCAGCCACAGAGTCTTTTTTTTGTTTCTCTTCCAGGCAAAATTTTCTCTTTTTCCTAAAGGCCCAGGGCCCAATTTTTCAGAAAAAATACAAAGCGCAAGCAGAATATTGTGACTTTCTTGCATCTTAGGCCTATTGCCATAAATATTTAGTTTCAATAATCTAACCTTTAGCACATCTGACTGATGTCTCCATGTCTGCTGCAGAATTTGGCCAAAATTTCAGCATCATCATCTCCAACAAAGGGGCTTATGTCATCACACCCTTTGTTGAGTTGTTAAGTAATCTATAAAAATTGTACATTGCATAAATGAAAACCATAGTAGAAATCACCTTACAGTCTGACTTCTGTCAGTAATTTTATCAATTTTTAGAGAGAACAGTTTGTCATAATAGGAACAGTTTACCTGACAACTTATCATGGTTTGAGGCAAGTTTTTACTGATTTAAACATTTTTACTTGTTTAACATTAAGTTCCAGTTAAGAACTAAAGAAGCAAATTTCAGACTGGCAGATCAACTATATTTTGCCAAAATTTAAATCACCAAGTTTCCAGAGCATCTGCCTTGCCTGCACCGACCCCTTTGTGTCATGGCCCTGAATATCCAAAATGGAGGAAATGCTAATGGAGCCCTATTTAGATAAGCAAGATGACAAACAAGGATTTGCTTCCAAAGCACTAGAGTATACGTTCAGTGAGAGTTCAAGAGTTCTGTGTCATGTAGGGATGCTCTGATAAGCCAAATATGCTGGTGTGTTATCTGCCACTTACATATTTCCAGCCCAGCGTGGTTTTGCAATTTTCGCAGTAGATGTCAGCCACAGCATGAAGACCTGTCAGCAGCACTCTCTCCTCTGCAGGCCCACAGCCAACATTTACCCTGAAAAAGACAGAAGGAAAGAGAGAGAGAGAGAGAGAGAGAGAGGGTAGATGAAAGAAAATGAATGAATCGGAATGGTTGACAGAGACAATACATCATGTCAAAAGGGCTAAAGGGGTTAAATTACATCCCTTTGGGATTTTGTTTAAATGGTCAAACACAAGCAAAAACTTAGACAGTGCAAGACACTTACACAGAGTTGAACAGATACGCTCTGCCTTGACTCCCTTGAAAAGACTGCAAAGGCAAAAGAGAAAAAAATTGTGATTTGGTTGCCTAGGCGAGCTTTTGTCTAGTCTGCAGACTTTACATAATACAGTCAATAACAAAGGTGAAAACAAATTAGCTCAAACAAGTCGTAAAATAATACTCAAGAACAATGAAATGCTGCTTTGTCAGTGTCGTAAACGTGCACGCGCTACACATTGCTCTTAATGAAAAACAAACATTCTCTTTATGCCTCCATTGAAAGCTGGGGCAGATGGGGTTTCCCAGGGAGGATGTGAACTAAAGGCAAGCTGGTGATTATGGTTTGCCGCGAAAGCTGCCTGGCCATATGGGCCCGGATCAACAGATCTCCGGGGTGGCTCTTTATTGGCTGGGCTCAGCTGAATGCTGTGCTGGGGAGCCTATTCTTTCAAACGCGTATTATATCCTACAGCACCTGCAGTTGGACAGATCACTTCAGGGTCAAAAGGCACACATTCAAATGCCTTTTGAGCGCTCAGTGGTGAAGCGTCCAGTGAGTGCAGTCACCACATAGTTCATTTGCAACCTTAAACTCTGCACAAAACATATCTGATAACTATACCGAGATATTCTACGGTTGGTAATAAAGCTTAAATATGCCATCACAAGACTTGAAAACATTTTTGGGATACACAATATGTATCACGATTCTGTAAGCAGTTTTTTTCTGAGGTTTGTGAAAATGTTGGGAATGCACAAGCAAAACAGTATTACCACATTTTAAAAGGGCTATGAAGTGCAGAACTATTTTGTACAACACAATGTGTAAAATGTCATTATTTAAGATGGAACAGGAGGAGAAAAAAACTACTGGGAAATTTATTTAAATTATTTAAATTAAATTATCATTCCACTTTAAGGAAAATCATCTATAACTGGTGTAGATCTTAAATGACTTAATTTGCCCAGGAGCGGATGCAAGCAAATTCAGCTTGAGAACAGATGACTAATGTGAAAAATACTCTAAGAACCTGAGACTTTCATCACAGGATTGGCAGCATACTAGAAAATGCACTGGGGTATGGCTGAAAAACTAGTTTTTCTTAACCCAACTGAATTGTTGTGTGGGATTTGGAAAGGGTAATACAGGCAAGAAAACCCCTTTAACATCTTAAACTCCACTTTAGGAATTATGCAAAATGCCTACAAGAAGTTATTTCTGCTAGAGATAGTAATGCATCTAAAACCTTTCTTCACAAAAAGTAAGTAAATCACATTACTTTATGCACTGTACCAAACAAAGTAAAATGTTTGATCGTCTAAACATGTAAAAAAATCATTAGTGTCTATGGGGCGCACTTATTTTTTCACATGATGTTAAAGTGTGTTAATAATAATAATAATAATTCATTTCATTTATAGGTGCCTTTCAAGACGCTCAAGGACATCTTACAAAAACAGCAGATAACACCAAGGCAAAAGTTAAACTAAACAAAAATACATACATACATACATAAATTAAAAAATAAATAAATAAATAAATAATCGGTGTGTAATGCACCACAAAAACATATTAAAAATTGTTGATAAAATTTCTTTACAGCCAAACTGACCCATGACTGATTTTGTTTGGTTTATTCTTTTTTGCCCTTATATCATGGGCTCTTTTTTCATGATCTAACACAAAACGTAAAGCGATAAAAATCATCACTTGCATGCAAGTTAATTTATTACTTTAAAAATATTTTTAAAAGATGGCGTGATAATAAGGAATACGCTGGTATGAAACTAGCAAAACCACTTTATGTTGCACTTTCAGCTGGGCCCCATGTCACACCAGTACCATTCTGTTCACAGCTTCCAACATTTTTTCTAACAGACCAAAGTAGAATTTAAAATTCTTACATGAGAAATATTTATTTCAACAACTTGAATGACAACTATTTTGAAAAAGGTCCATTCGGGACAATTATCCATGCATTACTGTGCTGTGAAATTTTGGTAAAGGTGGAGCAGCAGCATTCAGCTTGGTGCACTGACCTGCCTTATTCCTTTAACGTCACAATATTGCAGGACAGATTTGCCAAAATCAAAATAAAACAATGGCCGATTGCTTCTATGGAGCAAAAAATCTGATTCTGATTTTGCACTTCAATGGCCCTGTCTGTAGCAGTAGTGAACAACCCAAAGCAACACTGCAGCACAAACACTGTAAACTAAATCAAGACCCATTCACAGATGATCAGGATTACAGATCCTGTAGCCATGTTCGCTTCTGGAGTGTGGCTCGTTCGGCTCTGACACACATTGACGGCTGATTACCTCTTCTTTTGCAGGCCACAAAAATCAACAACTCTCCGCTTCCTCTGATCCCTGCATGTGTGTCACAAACGTCAGAGAAAACCAGTGTGCCATACTGACCCACATTCTGTTTGCCACCCACACGCTCAGATGAGCAGACACAAGCAGACGTGCCAACACTCACTCACACACACACACACCGGGACGATATCAGACAGGCATAGACAGATGATTTTGAGGGATCAGCTCAACCTACATACGCCAAAATGGACAGACATCATAAGACATTACAAGGGATTTACAGAGCGCAATATTTTGGTGAAAACACACTTGATCCTGCAAGCACAGAGAGACCCAGCCACACTAACAAGGCCTATGTCTTTCTGCAAAAATTCTATATATTTATTCAGTTTTCTTTCATATCTTTTAATAATATTTGATTATACTAAGTAAATACTAGGAGATAAAACATCACTGATAAACAAATATTTTCATGATAAGTAATCTGGTAAAACTGTGTCAGTGATGAGAAGTGGAGGAGCACAAAATAAACTAAATAAAGTTTTTTGCTACAGACGTGTGAGGTTTCATAAAATGTATATATAGTATATCTGTAGACTATTTAAATTGATTTTTTGTTGCTTAATACTGTACAAACCCCATTTCTACAAAAGTAAAATGCAATAAAAACAAAAATCTGTTAAACGTTAATTCACATGAAACTTTATTTACATGACAAAAGTACAAAAAAATTTTTTCAATAGTTTCACTGACCAATTTAACTGTTTTTGGTAAATATACACAAATCTAGAATTTGGTGCAACACAAACAAAAACAAAATTTGGGAAAGTGTTAGAATAAGATTGAAAAGTTACAGACTCCACATTAAATAGGCTAATTGTTAGCAGGTGAGGTATCATGATTGGGCATAAAGTAGCATCCATCAAAAGCTCAGTCTCTGCAAGCAAAATGGGCTGTAGCTCACTCCTTTGTGTCAAAAGTTGTGATTGTTAATCAGTTCAAAAGGAACATTTCTCAGTGCATGCCTGTGGTTCAGCTTGTTTTGGTGGGGAAATGGATGTTGAGTTCCCCATGCCAAAGACCAAATGAACCATTCAGACTGTTATCAGCGAAATGTACCAATGGCATGTGTAATGAAATCTCAGATTCTTAAAAAGGCAGAGATAAGATTCAATGTACACAATCCGAAATCCAGAGTCAAAATACGAGGCAAAAAGTCGGAAAACCAGAAAAGACAACAAAATTAACAATCAGTAAGTCTAGCCTAGGCAAAATCACTACTTTGCAAAGTAAACATAGGACTTCCTACTTTAAATACTTAATAAATTGGTGATGGTGATCTAACTAATGTTGACGTGTTTGAGTAAGAGCTGAGACGGAGTTCTGCAATCTGGACTGTAGGAGACTGGTGACTGGGAACACCTGGCTGGCTCATGATAGCATGGCTGACTATCCTTTGTCAAAGGGACACATGCTGCTATTAAGGCATCTTTTCCTAGGAAAGTTCATGGTAATTTCAGCAAGACAATTCCAGAGCTCATTCTGCTTGCGCTATAAAAGTGTGGCTTCGTAGACAGAGTGTGTGCACATGACTGGTCTGCCAGCAGTCCAGGTCGGTCTCCGATTGTAAATGTATCATGAAGAGGAGAATTACACAATGGTGACAATGGACTGTTATGTAACACAGTGGTAAACATGTCACTGTCCCAACTTTTTGAATGTGTTACAGACAACAGACTGAAAATTTGTTTATATTAAAAATATATTTAAGGTGGTCAGTGAACCTTAGAAAGCCTTCCTCTACTGTACCTTCGTAAATAAAGATTCAAGAAAGTTGGCACGTTACTGATTTTGGCTTTTTATTGCATTTTACAACATGTAACCAACTTTTTTGGAATTGTTTTCAGAACAAAAAGTATTTGTATATTTCAGACCTGTGGAAAACACTGATGTTTCTTTTATACAGGCAGTAGTAGCAGCCATCGCAGGCTTGAATTTAGACTGTACTTTTGAACATTTGAGTATGATAGTTTAGGCACGTTCTCTCTGATATATATGTGAGGCAACACTTGTTTGAGAAGTTTGAGAAGCTTAAGAAGAAAACATTTCTAAACAACTCTGTGCAACAAGAAAACGTTCATAGATGTAGGCACAATAAGTTGTCAGTGCTGACCTTTGAAATGAGCTCATCGTGGTTGGCCAGGTGGGCCCTGCAGTGGATGCAGCTATAGGTGCGGTGGCAATTGGGCAGGTAGGCCTGGAAGGTTTTTGAGCGCGTCATGGTGGAAGTGGCAGGCGAGACGGCACGGGAGCGCAGGAGGAAGGGCCTGTCAGCCCAGGACGGCTCACAGGGGAAGCAGTGGAGCACACAGGTGAGGGCCGTGGTGGAGCTCTAGAGAGGAAGGAGCCCACCTGTACAGACCAGAGAAATGAGAAAGAGGCAGACTTTGAATGGTGGAACTGTCTCTTTGGCAAAGGACTACAGCTTAAAAGTTATTAGACTTGTCATAAAGACACAATCTTACAGGTCAAAAACAAGATTTTGTTGCAAGTATCAGGGCTGGGTGGTACATTACTTGTATGATAATTCTTCAGTACCTACACTGGAAAAAATTTATAGGCACAAAAGATGCAAATATGTATAACATGGTCCTTAAGTGTGAACGGAAGTTGCAAGTTCAACTCCCAGGGCAGGCAACACTGGGGTACCCTTGAGCAAGGTGCTGTTGATAGCTGCCCACTGCTCCATGTGTGCACATGTGATGGGTTAAATGCAGAGGTCACATTTCACTGTGGTGCTTGAGTGTGTTCACAATGACAAATAGTCACTTTCACAGTCACCTAAGGTTCAACTCTATACCACAATTCAGATATAGATATTTTAATGGTTGTCTGTCTATGTATTGCCCTGCGATGGGTTGGCCTCCTGTCCTGGGTGTACCCTGCCTTAGGCCCACAGTCAGCTAGGATTGGCTCCAGCTTCCCCGCAACCCGGAAAAGGAAGAAGCGGTTTAGAAAATGGATGGATGGATAAATATATTTCTCTTCAGTAAAAAATACAATATAAACATTCTTTATACAATATACTATATTAACTATAACTATACACTGTGTAAACAGCTATATGAACACTATTGTGCTTTAAGCAAGTATTGCACATAATAATATTATTACATAAAAAAATGTTTTCCCAGAAGTGGAGATTTTAACATTGTTTTAAAATAGAAAACATAAACTAAAAAGCCTGAAGTCACTGCAACTTAAAACTGCAGTTGAATATGATTATTTTATATTTATATAGTTATATTCTCCAAACAGAGATACTGAAGATGGACCATTAAGGGTACAAGTTTACTGACACCACTGAACCAATAAGCAAGCTTAATACAACATCTAGGTCACTGATTGGATGTCTAGATAACGGTCAGTATTCCTGGTACTAATGTGAAGTTACTGTATATTTCTGACAAGTGTATAATCTGTTGTGGTCAAGATATAGGCTAACTTCCATCATGTCAGCCTCTTTTATTGAAAGAAGCACTCGAAAAAACAGAAGTGATTAAGAACGTGTCAAAGTCAAGGTATCAGAATTGAAAATATTTTGAACAATATTCAGCCTTAACAATACAGTTGAAATCACCATACTTCATTTTCATAAATCAGCAAGTTGTAACATACACAATCCAGCAGTAGTGCTGCATTTTTAAAAATTGTGTTTTTCTTTTATGCATTTATTCAACACTTCTTGTGCGGTTAAGCACTGCACCCAGTTATCAAGGCAAATTATTCTTCTGAGGATTCAAACTTGCAATCTTCTGACATTTTTACAGCT
Source organism: Arnoldichthys spilopterus (assembly GCA_037974385.1). Lineage (NCBI taxonomy): Eukaryota > Metazoa > Chordata > Actinopteri > Characiformes > Lepidarchidae > Arnoldichthys > Arnoldichthys spilopterus. The sequence continues at coordinate 5,338 of JBBPDA010126926.1, read as the reverse complement.
GCAGCAGTTGTGCAGCGGCTTCTAAACCCTTTTTTTTGCTTAATTTTCTCCAAATGTCATATTCCCACCTGCTAGCTAGTACTCCCCCACCACATGATGCTACCAGCACTGGGAGGGTAAAGGACAGCACATGTTGCATTGAGACTTTTTTCGAAACACTGCTAATGCAAAATCACCGGACAAGTCAGAGTGCCTGGAGTGGAACGCTAACTGCTAATTATGTTACAGCAGCTAACAAATGCACACACTGGATAGTGATGGGGGACAGAGGGGCTGTCCTATCCATCCAGAGAGAGTAGTCCATTGTGCTGTCTTCTGCAATCTGGTGCTCCCACCCATGGCCATGGATGGTTGTGGCACCACCAGGGATTCAACGTGGGACAGGTGTGCCACTTGGTGAGCTCTAAACCCTCTTATGGAAAAATGCAGCTGGTCAGCGATATTCAAAGCCAGTATATTATGGAAACTGCAGTTTCAATCAGGATTGTACTGTAAACTCAAGTGACATGGTCATTGAAAGGGTGCCTCATCTACCTCAATGATAGATGTGCATGCTCAGACAGAGAGGTAAAATGTGATATTATTGGTTGATTTATCTTCACCTGCTGTTGCAGGGTGATGAAATCATAAATCAAAAGGCATTTTTAGAGCAAAAACAATATTTTAAGCAAATATTATAAAAAATTTTGCTTTTAATATTGTTAATTGTACTTAATTTGAGGGAAAATAATCTCCAATTTGACTGATGTACTGACAATTCTAATAATATACTCATAAAAGCGTATTATATAGTAATTTATCATTTATTATACTATCATAACATCCACTCCCAGTATATATGGGGAAAAATACTTAAAGGTTTGAATTGATGAATAGTGAATGAGTGATGAATAATATTGTAATAAATTACTAAATTGATACAGATAAAGAGACTGGTCATGATCCTTTAAAATTTAAAACAAAGAAAAAAAACAAAAACAAAAAACCAGACTATTATAAAGCTATTATAAGGGTCTTTCATAAGGAATTAACCTTTAATGATTATACAGCTGTTTAGAACCAGGAAATATGACTGCACCTTTCACTCCTAGAACCTGAAACCCCTCTTCTTTAATACACACACACACACACACACAAAACATTTATGTAGACGTCACTCTCAATGTTGGGTCTTGTGCTTTTGCTGAATCAGGGACAGTGGGTGGCATTGAGACAGACTGTTCAGTACACAGAGTAGTGTGAGAAGCAGCGTCAGTGAGAGATGCAGAACTCTATGGGACATGAGGGCAAGTGATAAAGCAAGTGATGGAGCAGCAAGACAGGCAGTGTGTTTAGACAGACATGGGGGCAGGTTGGTATAAAGCAGCCTTATCTAGAAAGAGATGGAGCTCATCCAGTAATTCAAGTGACTGATGTCTGACTGATATGACTGTACATCAGCTGTAAAGTGTTAAACATCTTGGTCATGTTCCTTAAACACGAATTAACAAATAAACTCATTAACTAAATTGAATAAAATAAAATCATTAAGTTAAATTAAATTTTTTAAATGGGTCGCAGAATTACATAATCAAGATGTGAATGAAGTCATTCAGTGTGGTTTGAAATGAGATGCTTTTTCCTAGAGAAACTAACAAAGTTAAAATTGTTCACACAGGAGGTAATAGAAAAAAGACATTTAAAGAATCCAGTGCCACTAAAAGCGGCCTTAAAGAAAGGCATTAATGTACATCAGTAGATTAGACAACTGTAGTGAAACAAATAACCATTTCCATTTTATCACTGCAGTGATCAAGCAAAGGTAATGAAAGTTGAATTAACATCAACATGGCTTTTCCTTATAATGGACCGTTATGTATATACACTGCAACTGAGGTGAATTCAATTAAACACTACTGCTCCATTCTGGTGTACGTACAAAAGCATAAGATGTTGCTTTGGCCAGAGTTAACAATAAGCCAAAAAGACCAGAATGCGACATTGAAATCTCAACGCGTCGCGTGACATCACCATAATGACTCCGATTCAAAAATACCTCCCTTTAGACTAGAAGCAATTATTGCACAAACAAAACCTTCCAGTGTCCCAACATGAGTCAGCACTATCAGCATAGTGTTGCTGGCGTCATTAATTCAATACAAGCACAACAGAGGCAGGACTAAACTCTGTCTTAAACAAGACATGACATCACGTCAATAAGGTTAAGATGGAAAAACAGCTTTGCTTCTCTTCTGCCTTGGCTCAGAGCACAACCGCAGAGGCTCTACGAGGAAGCAAGCGTTAAAATGTTCCAGACGGTAGTGTGTGTGTGTTCGCCGATTTGCTAGTGCAGCTGCCTGAAATGTGGCTCTTGAGCATAATTAACCATCATTGTGTCCGTTTGCTCCTTAAGCGCTCAGCTAATTGACCCAGCTGCACACTCACTTCAGATTAGGCTCATATTCAAATTGCATTTCCTTATTTTTGCATGCAGGACATACTTGCTTTTGTTTGACTCAGACAATGGTGCTGGTGTGGGTGGACACCGAATGGAAAAAATGCTTTGAGGACCCTTTCAGAGGCGGGATATGAGGGCAAAAGTCAGAGCATGGCTGACAGAGGAGGCAAAAATATATGGCAATTGATCAGCATTAGACATAACGGTCTCAGCACAGCCCCCCAATCTGTCTGACTGGTTAGATTATTTACCTTTCCAAAGGAGCGTAATTCAGAATTAAACCTCTCACTCATATATGCCTAAAAAAACTGTATTTATCCTTCCTTTTATACATGCTCCTAGCCAATGAGTTAGGTGCCAATAACATAAACAGCAATTGTAGAAGGCAAAATTACAACTACAAGTGACTCAATGAGTTTCATACTAAAATGCAGTATATCCATTCAACAAAATATTAATAACTCATTGATAATCCTAGTACTGGTAAAGACAAATCCCAACATCACTGTTTAATTATTATTATATGCTTTTTTGAATCAAAATTCTTCTTACAGGTGCTGCAGCACCTGCCCACTAACTCCCTTTAACAGTAAATTAGGGGTTTTCAGTTCTTGTCCTTTGTGCAGAGAAATGCCAATGAGATATCTGACAGAGGTAAGGTTGAGAATTGCCAGAGGATTCCGTTTAATACACTTTTCCATGCATTTCAGCTATGCCGTGTTTGTATAAACACAAGACGCCTTTACGTTAAATGACAAAATCACTAAATAGTCTGCAGGTAAAGTTCAGCATAAACACCCACATTCTGTAACTGGCTTAATTTTGTCTGGCCATGAGAGGATAAGGAAGCTGTAATGCCACTCATGCACTAACAAGCCACCCAAACAGAAAAGCCATGAGCATCTGCTGCACCTCGTCTATCCCCTTATCCGATTCATGTCATGCAGACCGCAAAGTGCTCACCTAATACTGTCCTTTTAAATATATGCCAGCCTCCAGCAATCAGCCATGTGCATCAGATGAAAGGCTAGGCAATGCTATTTACAGACTATGGGGTTGTTTTGAAATTAAGTTACAAACACACACGTTTGTGTGTGTGTGCATGTTCTGCACGCACACACAACACACACACACACACACATATGCGTGCAGAACATGCAGGCTGTGTGTGTTTGTATCTTAATTTCAAAATGAAGAAAAAAAGAAAAAAAAAGGAAAAAGACACATTATTCTATAACAAACTTCAAAGCCTAAGCAAGTCTTATTAGTACCAGTGATAGCAACACTTGTTTGTTGCTCCAAAATGAAGAATGCTGATCTAACCTGGCACATTTTGTAGATGCTGTATCACATAGCAACTTACATTGAATGATGTTAAAGATGTAGGTGAGTGTAGCATTAAGAGTCTTGCCCAAGGACTTAATGTAGTATGGTGTAATTGCCTTGACAATGTCTCAAACCCCAGTTTGGGACATAGAGAGCACCAGTGTTACCTGCTACACAAGGCCAACCACATTCTGCCCTCATGCTATTAATACTGAGACTTCAGAGTTTTGCAATCTGTTGCTGACAGTAAATACACCAGCTTCCAGGGCCCCACACCCATTTCTGTTTTGATCAACAACCACTTTCAGTTCATAATTTTAAAGAAAGTATTAAAAAAAGAAAGTATTGTTAAATAAAGAATTGAGTGGAAGAAACTGACAATACCCAGTCAAAGTGTACTGTGGCTGTTCTGAAAACAATGACCTTTGTCCTGCTCTCCTTTTAAAACCTTTTTCACCCTGTTCTCCTCAGACACTCTTTGACTAAAGTGTCACACTACCTCTACATCCGATGCCCATGTCATGCAAAGAGTTGGCAAAGATGTTTGTGAGGTGTCATATGTATGAGGCTGGATGTGCACAACAGGTCAGTCAGCAACAACTGGGCAGATCCAGGTCATGCTCAGTGGTGTGGACCATGGCTGTACTGTTGTGCATGTAAGCTGGGGTCTGAGACACTGTGCCAGTGGTGCAGATGGCCTGGTCAGCTCAGCACCTCGGGCATTCTAATCTGGCCCATTGAACCCAGCTACAGTGGTTCTGAAAAGCCAGTGGCCAGTGTTCCAGATGAACGTAGTGAATGTTTGCATACAGATTAGGATTCGAGGTCAGCATTAGGCCCGAAATACCCACTTGAGCACTAGGAGATGGAAAACCAAAATTTTCCTGAAAGCCATTAATGGAAAGCAGATGCACGTTCTGTAATAAAAGAAAGTTACACTGATTCTGCATAATTAAATCATTCTAGAGACCCTTGCAGGGTATTTACACTAGGGATGAGATGAACCTGTTGCTTGAGACATTGTTTTATGATAGTTTTGTGATAAAGTTTTACCCCAAAATATAGATGTAAAGTCCAATCATTGCAGAAAGTCACATGGAGATTAAAGCAAGGAAAAATTGTAAATACTTGTCTTACAATGCATCATTTTACTTAAAGCCTTCTGAATGTTCTTTACATCTCAGTGACAGAATAAGCACTTCCACGCAGGTAAAAAAGTTATATACAATCTGTGTCATGTAGTGATTCGGCATGTTTCCTTAGTTCTTTCACTTTCACTACCAGTACTGTCAGCAAAATGCCCTTGCAGCAGTTTCTGAGGATCTTAGCTTTTGTTAAAAATACACATGCTGATACTTCTCACCCAGTAAAATGATTCTGAGTTAAACTGATCTAAAACATCTTCATGCATAACACCATTAGGATAGACCCCTGAACTGATTTAGCAGTCACTAAAATGTCTTGGAAAAATAATCCACTTCCCCAAGAAAATTGCTACAGTAAAGTGACTATTTGTCATTGTGAACACACTCAAGCACCACAACGAAATGCAACCTCTGCATTTAACCCATCACA
>JBBPDA010126917.1:0-24491 GCA_037974385.1 Arnoldichthys spilopterus | reverse complement strand
TTGCAGTAGTTGCTCTCTGTGGTTGTATAAGCACTTGGCGTATATATGCTCTAAAGATATTGCGTCTGTTATTTATCATACAACCACCAGCAAAGTGTTGGTCTCCGTGTGACACCACTCTCAGTGTTGATCTATGCAAAACGAATGCTTGATTGTTTCCTCTGTCCTGGAAGTCACTTTGAATAAAAGCGTCAGCCAAATGAATAAATGTAAATGTAAATGTAGTACCTGTTATTTATCCTATGTTAAAGATCTTGTCTTGGTTTCTGTCTTTGTTTCATGTTTGAGTTCCCTGATCTTTGTCTGTTAGTTTTGGCCTTGTCTTCAGTGTTGGCGTCCTCCTGGGTCAACGCCTCAGTTGTGGGAGGGGTTTAGCGAACCGAGACATTGCGTCTACGGGGAGGGCTATGTAACGTACACGCCCCCGTGTGGTCCATGTGTTTGTGTTTTGAGTTCCATAGTGTTCGTCTTAGCCATGCCCGAATCAGCTGTGTCTTGTCCTGTCACCCCTAGTCAGCTGTTGTCAAGCTGCATTCCCCAACATTTTATGCCTTGTGTTCGTGTGTGCTTCGCCTTTGCCCCGCCTCCCACCTGATCCTAGTTGTTAGTTCCCCGCCTTGCTCCAGGTGTCTTGAGTTTATGTTGATTATTCTACAAGAGCACAAAGTGGCCTACCATAGTTATGCAGATGATACTCAGATCTATCTAGCTCTCTCACCTAATGATTTCAGTCCTGCAGACTCACTGTGCCTTGAAACAGTTAATGTCTGGATGCAACAAAACTTCCTTCAGCTGAATAAAGACTGAGGTCATTCTGTTTGGGAACAGAGAAGGAAGGTTGCAACTTAGTGCTTATCTAAGATCCAAGAATATAAAGACCACATCCCAGGCAAGAAATCTTGGCGTTATCATGGATGAGGATCTTAATTTCAATGACCACATCAAAGCTGTCAGTAAATCTGCATTCTGGCATCTCAGGAATAAAGCTAAAGTCAGGGATTTTGTGTCAAAGCAGGACCTGGAGAAACTTATTCATGCCTTTATCTCCTGCAGGGTTGATTATTGCAATGCCCTTCTTATTGGCCTTCCTAAAAAGACGATCAGGCAGCTGCAGCTTATCCAAAATGCTTACTTAATTCTTACTAAAACCAATAAAAGAGAGCACATTACTCCAGTCCTCATGACCTTACACTGGCTTCCAATCAATTTCAGAATTGAGTTTAAAGTATTACTCATTGTCTATAAGTCAATCAATGGTTTGGGCCCCAAATACCTATTGGAAATGTTTGAAAAATACCAGCCTGGAAGAGTTCTTAGATCAGCAGGAGATGCTCAGCTAATGGTGAGGAGGGTTGCAAGCAAACAGGGTGAAATGGCCTTCAGTCATTATGCTGCTCAGTGCTGGAACCAGCTGCCCATGATGATCAGGTCTGCTCCAACTGTGGCCAGCTTCAAAAAGAGACTAAAAACAGCTTTATTTGCCAAATCCTTTAATTAGTATTCTGTTTTATCTGCTTCTTATGCACTTTATTTTTTTAATTCTCATTTATTATTTTTATTTGTTCTTATATTTAACTTATTCGTTTTATCTTACTTTTATCATGCACGTTCTTTTATGTTTTTATTTATTTTCATTTATTATTATTATTGTTTTTTATTTGTTCTTATATTTAACTTGTATACTTCTCTTGCCTTCTATTTTTCTTGCCTTTTATTTTAACGCCCATCTATGTAAAGCACATTGAATGACCGTCGTGTATGATAATGTGCTATATAAATAAACTTGCCCTACCTATTGCATATATCCTTCTGAGATATCAGCATCGCAGAGATCAGTGTTGTGATACGATGTACTGACGATGTATTGTGCAGCCCTATGCAGTACCACTACCCAAACATACACTTACTACCTCCACTGCTAGAGTGAAAATGTCCCTCCTTCGTCCCGAAAGTGAACTCTTATCATTTTTGTGTTTATAATCCACACGGCCATAGTGCTAATGATTATGCATCATCTACATTGCCATAGTTAATAGCATAAAACAACACTTTCTTTAATGCATCCATATGGCGCTGTATTAGCCATCTGTTAGTGGAGCTGTTGCGGAGGCTTCAGGTTCAGAGCAAGGTGCCTGTGTTTGTACATGTGATGGAAAATGAGAGATGTTGAGATGGAAAAGGGCTACGGGGTGGAGTGGAGAGACAGTGCTGGGCTTGCTGAGACATGAGCTTGGCTCTGTCTGGCATGCCAGCACAGGCAGATGGCTAATCCTGTGAGCTCACCCTTCACCAGGCCATTAAGAAAACAACAGCGGCCGGAAAGCCTAGCTTCACTCCATCGCCACGTCTGCTCGGCCCGCCCGGCCCACCCTTTATAGCCAGGCTTTATGCGTTTGTCCGTGTAGGCCTTTGTCACAACACGGCAAAATAATATAAGCGGTAGCTTTCTTAGATTAGGGGTAGCTAGTTTACCTGTGAAAGCCGCAGCATTCCTCCACACTCAGGGGTGAGCCCTTCTCAGAGTTAAACACACTGTGTATGTGTTATAGACCTTCTGCCAGAGAATTAAAGTTGTGGCACAGAGTCTTATTATAAAGCCTCAACAAGTAATAATTATTATTAACGATTCTTGACTTCACTCCTATTGTCCCATTTACCAAAATCCAATTATTTTCTTAAAATTAACCTTTTTCTCTGTAACCAGGCCCTTTCTTTTGACAAAAAAACTAATTTTGATTTGATGCTTGAGTAATGATTGTAATGTGCCAGGCTTAGATTTCATAATTACCCCCCCCCCCCCATTAAACTATTGAATAAAATGTGATATAATTAAAATTGCAATGTGAAACCACTGATTGTTCCAACACCAACACAAATTAGCTATTTTTAATTCAGGCCTATACATTTTTGATACAGTTGTTTGCAGAAGTCATAACACTGCCAGTCAAATGATGTTTTGTTGAATTTCTCTAAACAAACTGAAAATAAGGAAACAGCCTCTACAGAGAACAAATGTAAAGATAATTATGTTTATTTTAATTCACAGTTTTTACTATAAAGTGAAGTCAACTCTGGCTTGTTAGACCATTTTTTTATTTTATATAGAACTCATATCTTATACTTACTTGTACTTTTTCTCCCTGCAGTCCCCTTGTGATTGCGTGGTTTTATGTTTCAGAAACAGTCGTAATTGAATAATTTGAGCTCCTTGAAAATGCCTTTAAGACTAAGATATGCAAATAACCTATGTCCTGATTAGCTGATATGTATTATTCTATGTATTATATGAATGATATATGTGTATTTAATATTATTATATGTATTTACCATAAATAGACAGGGCTAAATTTCTATAGTTGCTTTAAGTAAGTCATCATTAAAAAAAGGGTTTTTCTGTGATATGGGCCTTTAATCAAAAGTTTGTGATTGATTATATGTACAGAAACGTACAGGAGCCTGTAGTGTGTAGTGGTGGATGCTGCATTTTGAGGTGGTTATTTATAGCAGAAGTATTTTTGTTGTCACTATAATCGTACAGAAGCAAATCCATTCTGAAAAGCCTCACTGCCCTGCACACCTTTTTTCTGCCCCAGTACACCTGATCCTGCTCGTTGACTCATTTGCCTGTTATCAGCGGGAAACAGTGCAGGGCAGTGGGGTGGGGCTGGTGCACTACCACTAATGCATCAATTTACCCCGCAGCTGTGGACGTGGCTGGAGGAGCTACAGAAGGAGCTGCTGGATGATGTGTACGCTGAGTCTGTGGAAGCAGTGCAGGACTTGATCAAGCGCTTTGGACAACAGCAGCAGACCACCCTGCAGGTCACCGTCAATGTCATCAAGGAAGGAGAGGACCTCATCCAGCAACTTAGGTACGTAACTGTCACTGTGCACCACCTCAACAGACCAGTGCATCTACTAGGGCTGCGCCCAGACCTCAGGTAAAAGTGGCCCCAATTCAGTTTACTGCCCAAATCACCAACCAATCAATCATTCAATCAATCAATCAAAACTATATTTGACCTTTTTTATCTTGCGTGTATCTGACAACTGTCAGAACAGATGAGCATCCAGAACTAAAATTATAGAAACACACTAAAGAAAGTAAACAATACAGATTTACTAATACAAATTACAGAAAATAATAAAAAACTGTATTTCAGTAGAAAATGGATGGATGGATAGATGAATTCCCCTGGACTGACGTAAAAACCTGCATCAATCCAGATATTTCTGATGTCGAATTTCTGTGTATTAGTCAGTTTCAGACTTCAGTATCACTGTGCAAAGATTCAGTGTTTGCTCTATACACTGCCACACAAATTAGTCAGTTAATGTATACCATATATAATGTACCACAACTATCTGTCAACAGATGCTAAGATAATTTTACAGTAATGAAGTAAAATCTTAGTGAGGTAGTGCAGTTGTTTAATATTTTCCCTTTTATACATTATACGTCCCATTCAGAGACGTATAATGTACAAGGCTCTTTTTTATATGGCGTTGACTGTTCAACTTAGCTTAGCTTTCATGGCTTTTAGCCCTATAATAAACATTGATCAGGTCGAGAGTTAAATGAGACACCTTGTTAAATGTTTAAGTGCTACTAAAAACAGGAGCAATCACCAACATCTGTTCAGCTCAGTGTGCTGTTATTAAGCCGCGATGTTCACATAGTAAACTGAGGATGTTTTGTGGAAATGGTAAATGAAGTACATGAAAGCCTGTGTGCGTCAGAAAGTGGGTTTAATATGAGTAATATCAATGCTGTGGACAAGTATTGTTTCTAAATGCTTCTATCACACTCACAAAAACATACAGATATCTGTGTTTTTGGTCTTCCTGGTAACCTTTAGAGCAGAATTAAATTATGATTTCAGTTATGGATTTATAATCTGATTTTGTAGTGAATCACTGGTTAAAGCTTCAGAACATGGCCAACAGCTGAGTTGACTACCAGTCATGAGAAAATCCAGGACTGGAAACTGGCATGTGCAAAGGTTTGGGTGCCCCTGATCAAACTTCATATTTTGTTGATTTACTAGGTGAATGTCAATACACATCCTATACAGAGAACACACTGTAATTTTAATGCACAATTGCTGTATATTTACAAAATAAAATATGACCTGTTAAAAAGTTATGGCACATTGTATGTTATATATATATATATATATATATATATATATATATATATATTTTAATATAATTTATATGAGATTTTATATACATTTATAATATTTTATATATATTTTTATCCCCAACCCCATCTTAAACTTAAGTAAATAAATAGAAATTGTGCCCTGAAAATGAAATGCCATATTTCAGTGTGTTCTCAATAGAGGATGTGTTTTTATTTTCAGTGAGAAAATTAACTAAAACTGTGATTTGACCAGGGGTGCTCAAACTTTTGTTTACAACTGTACACACAGTTTTCACCAAATACTCCAGTGTTTCTCAGCCTTATCTCTCACATCTGTGGTCAGGTTACTGACTGTGGACAAGAGTTTTGATGTGATTTTTAAGAAGAACAGAAAACCTGTTGACTCGAAACACAGCACAAACACAGCCGGCGAATTTAATTCTTGTCTGTTGTAATCGATGGCCTGATAACGATGTAGCTGATAAAGACTGTGTTAATAAACGTCTTAAACTTTCTCAATCTTGTCCTGCAGAGACTCTGCCATCTCCAGTAACAAGACACCTCACAACAGCTCCATGGCCCACATCGAGAGTGTCCTGCAGCAGCTGGATGAGGCCCAGGCCCGCATGGAGGAGCTTTTCCAGGAGAGGAAGATCAAACTGGAGCTCTTCCTGCAGCTTCGCATCTTTGAGAGGGACGCCATTGACGTGAGTGGCCAATGTTGCCAAGGGCTGTTTACAACCTGAGCTGATTTCTGTGTAAACAGGTATCAAATCGATTCTGGACGTTTAGGCCTTAGAACCATATTAGATGTCTTGAAAACATCAGTTCAACCTAAAAAGAACTGGTTGATAATAATGTATAAATGAATAAATGACTGATTTTATTCATATTTATTTGAATAAATTAGTGCAACACAGAATTAATAGTTTAGATGAACAAAAACAATATTTCACATCTATTCAGAATTAAAAAGCATTTGCATCATCAATTTTGACCTTGTTTCACCCATTAACACCATGGCCATTGGCCATTTTTCCCCACTGCTTCATTTATCCCTCTTAAGGGATAGTAAAGGATCTTAAGTAGAGATAATGTGATAATGATACCACAGCTTTGGCTGTCTGCTGATACCCATATCACTCTGATACTAATATAATAATAGTTATTAGTAGTTTAGTAGTAATAGTAGTTATAATAATAATAATAATAATAATAATACAAGTTTCCATATATTGTATATAATTAATAATAAGAATAATAATAATAGTGGCTATTGTTATTATTATTATTATTATTTGTTGTTGTTGTTATTATTATTATGTTTTATACTTATTATTAATAAAAATATACAATATATGGTAACTTTTGCTCCTGAATTTTATTATTATTATTATTATTATTATTATTATTATTATTATATGCTTTTTACTTATTATTATTAATAATAAACAATATATGGAAACGTTTACTCCCGATGGCCAGTTTATTCATACACTTCTAACCATTATTCATACACTACAAACAAAGGTACTGCCAAACTAAAGCAACCAATAGGTTTAAACAGCATTGAGATTAAAGAGAAAGATTGTATATTGAGCTAGAAGGCTAACTAACTAGTGGTCTTCAGGAATAGTGTGGGTTTTGTGTGCACTAGATCTGACTGTGGCACACAGAACTGACCTTCGCCATCAAAACAACTCATATAGTGATGTCAAAATCTTTAATACACACGATAAGGCCATTTCTCCACTCTTGTTCTCTGTGTTTTATACTAGACTTTTTAATCTTTGACTTTCTGCAGTGCTTAATTAGGCAAGGAGGAAGAATCAGTGAAGATGGGGTATGAATTTTCTGTTCCACCTTAAATGTAGCAGCAGTTACAGTGCTGAGTCGGCACCAGACCGTCAAAGCTGCACAACTTAAGATGGAACTGCAAAATTGAAATGCGAAGCTATCCTCAGCCTGGCCTAAAGCGAGAGAAAATCATATCACATTATTAATTGACAATGTGCTGTGTCACCCATGTGAAAGGAGGCGCATGGTCTAGATGTTAAGAGCCACAAAAAGGAGCGACACATCAGATGTTGGGGAGCGCTTTAGGCCAGCTGTACCGTCTGATGCTTTTGGGATCTGGAGCTTTTGGACCCGGAAACGCTTGTGGCATTTATTTTATCATCACGCACTTTGTGCCAGTATCGACCTGATACTGATGATGTGGATGGTATCGGAGCATCTCCAGTTTTATGGCAGTACATGTTTGCGCCCCAGCGAAATGAAGCGACGAGGTGTGGGTTTCTGAGGAAGTGAGCAGTGAGTGTATAGTACTTTACAATGAACACAGCTGTTTGTGTAGTAGCACACTAAAAATAGCCGAGCTTTGGAAGGGTTTGAGTGGCTGAATAGGTCGCTGTAGTGCCCCAACACAGCTGAGCCCTTTTTAGTGGTAATCTCACCCTGTCTCAGTAGATTAACTAACACAGTTTGTAAAAGTTGAGCTCTCTAATACTCTGGAATGAGCGCGCTTGATTGGTATGTGTCATTATCACTCTCACAGAGCAGCCAGCCTTCATTTTGCAACCAACTGACCTGGTCAGATTTTTTTTCTGTCATCAGGCCAGTCCAGAATCTCCTGCAGCTCCACAGCGAACAGTCATACAGGAGCGTACACACATGGCCGTGTCTGTACCATGTCCCTGCTATATTAACAACTGTCTACCACCCAAATAGTGATGTGAAAGTGACTATTTGTCATCGTGAACACTGAAGATTTAGTGCTCTTTAAACTCACCTGTTCATTTAGTCAGTGTGATTGAGGAGAGGAAGCTCTGAACTTGACACTGGCCCTCCAGGACCAGAGTTGGGGACCCCTGGCCTATAGTACAATACATATTGGCTAATAAGCTCATGGAGCTGTAGCCCAAGGTAGGGGTCTCATATGTCCAACATACTGATTCCTCACAAACCTATTTGTTCATTATACGAAATATGATCTGGAGTAACCTGAACCCCATGAAGGCCTTGTGCTCTTTTGTGACCCAGCTATGGCTCTGATGAAACCCAATACACACTGTGCTATCATTTTCCTGAGGCCGCAGGATCTGCCGTCAGTGGGGTCCTCAGGTAAGCGGAGCTGTGTTGTAAGTGACGAGTGGGAATGTGTTTTCCTGTCTCGTCTATAAGCTAGCTGTAGGGGATCAGGCTGCAAAAAAAAGTAATACACATCTAAGCGTGGATAACTGTAAGTGATATGAGCGGATTTGCGCGATGCCCGGCACATTTACACGTATAAAACTAATCAAAAGAGTTAAAATGAAAGCAAGCCGTGAAGCCTAAGCCACTTACTCACAGCTGGGTGGGGACTCGGCCGTCAGTCAGAGCGGTGCGGCGCCGGGGCATGCGGACGGGCGTGTAAGCTAGTGTGTGTCTCCCCGAACACTCCTCAGACACGCCCTCGGCACTGTGCTTCCTGGCTGCTCTACACGTCTCCTGGCCTTCGTCTCATTAAGGGTCCCCACTTGAGGAACTGGGCAGTAGAGATGCTTCCTCATATCGATGGGCGGATGTTTCGTGGCTACACAGAGTAGGTTTTTCAGGTTTCTTGGAGCTGAGAGGAGTTAGAGATCTGAAATCTAGGCTTTTTATTGAATTTTTAATCTGAAGTTGTGATGTTCTGTAAATGAACATTCAGTTATTCTGTATCTCTAAAAATAATGTCTATTGTCTATGCTTAGTAGTTAAGAGGATCATACAGGACCTTTTTAAGGGCCTAACAGACTTTGAGAACTGCAGTGTGTGCTATAAAGTGTATATGTCTGTGTCTGTGTAAAAACCTTAAAGCTCCAGTGGGAAAGGGGGTTGGGGGGGTGGAGTTTTGGGTCATGTACAGATGGTCGAGTGAAGCTACAGGACCACACAGGTCACACAGATTGATTGTAACCATAAAGACAGGTTGACCTCAAGGCTTTCGCTTACATTATTGACTAAGTGAAATGCCCAAACCACATCTTTACAGGAAAGAGAAGAACACCTTCTTCACTTTTAATGGATCTTAGATAGTTTTCCATGTCATTTTGGTACATTTTTAGACGAGGTCTCTGCTAATGGCTCCTCACAAAACCACTCTGAAGAGCACCAAGAGTTTGCAAAGCTGCATCAGTGCAAATGGGGAGGGGGCTACCTTAAAGAATCTAAAGTAGAAGACTTGGTCGAACCCGTGTTGGTCACTGCATGGTGTTACAGTTTTGATGCATGTTCTCATATTTGTAAATAAGGCTCTTTCTGCCAGTAGGCGTGACCAGACTCACTGTCTCGATGCTGTACTGTAGACAGAACAGACACTGTGTGAAGCTTTATTTGAGAAGGTATAAAAGCTCGTTAAAAAAATCTGGCGGTGGGACAGCTGGCTGGGCTTTTTGTGATTCATGTCAGTATTGGTTTTTTCCACTGGGAGGTGCTTAATGCTGAAATCTCATCTCTTCTGCTGCTCTTTGAAAAGACATGTTTCATCCTCTCAATTTTAATATCTTAGTGGAACAAGCTGGTGCTTTTCGGTGTCTGGCAAATCTGTGGCTGCTGATACTGAGTAAGTAGTGTGGATTGTTCTTCCTGTTCCTCCTGGGAAGATGAATGTTTATGAAAGTAATGGGTGTAGCTGATATGTGCCATTGTGACTATACACATTCACTGATTATTGCGTTATAATCATAATATGACTTATATAATTCTGGAGACACTCTCACTCAGTCATATAGCCATCGCAATAAGGCCCTTGTCAAAGATCCTTACACTTGCCCACTTTTCCTGCTTCCAACACATCAGCTTCAAGAACTGAATGTTTACTTGCTGCTATATCCCATATACATGATACACGTATTCGCTTCGCCTGTGTATATGATAATGTGTTATTTTTGTTTTGCTTTAAAAAAAAACCCACAGGTGTGTGTGTGTGTGTGTTGGGAGACAGTGCAGTAGTAATGAGTAGTGCTGCGGTGGAGTAGATTAATAACTGCTCTTCTTGCCAGTGGGACACACTTGTGTAGATTTACATGCTTCTTAGCATAAGCAAAAAAAATCTGCCAGTGTGAATATTAGATAAAATTAGAAAATTAAGCTGAAAAATTTGCAAAAATATGTAGATAAATGAAAAACAAAAATTGCCTGAAAACAAGAATTTTACTTACTTTTAATTCATGTTGCTTTTCTAAGTAAAAATAAGCACAGGACTCACTTTTGCACGTTTTAATGAACAATTACTAAAGTATATGTGTGTGTTTGTGTGTGTAGGTCATCTCAGACCTGGAGTCATGGAACGAGGAGTTGTCTCAGCAGATGGGGGAGTTTGACACAGAGGATCTGACTCTGGCCGAGCAGCGTCTGCAGCACCACGCTGACAAAGCCCTTACCATGAACAACCTCACGTTCCACGTGATCCATCAAGGACAGGAGCTGCTACAGTACGTCACTGAAGTGCAGGCCTCAGGTGAGCACACACAGTCAATAAGCAGTTTATTAGAAACCCCTACCTTGTAGGTCCTTCTTGCATGGTTCTACAGTTAGAGGCAGCAGTGCATCTGTCAATGCTCTTCATCAGTGGTCAGCGTGTGATGGCAGAGCTGCTCTTGCCTGGATATTTTCAGGTGGGGTAGGACCCGCACCATAGTAGTTACAGTAAAAGCCTTGTTTGTATCAGCACTACACACACTACCATCACAACACTATGTCAGAGTCACTGCTGTGTTGGATAATGGTCCACCACCAAGATAATATCCAGTCAACTGTGGTCAGACATTGACTGATGATGAATGGGGAGGCTTGACTGAGGAGCTGAGGATTGAGGATGGCCAGTGGCCATTTGGTGGTCAGTGTGAGTGTGTAAGGTAACAGCCGTGTGCATCCTCAGAACTGGATCTTATAGATAGTGCTGTAGGTGACAAAATGTCTTTAATGTTGATGGACATGTGTAGAGCCAGAATACTGCACGGCCTGTCCCACAGGTTTCGTGTACTGACATGCATTCATGTGCTTTCCCAATAGGTGTTCTTAGTCTAAGTGGTCCGGGGGTGTCCTGTGCCCTAATGTTGGCTGGCTGCCAGCTCCCTCACCTAAGCAATGCAGATATTTCAGCAAATAATGATCCATGTAAGACCTGTAATGTTCTGTAAGCTTGTCAGAAGTTCCCTTGACTTTGAGGATCTGTATGTTTCTCACTTCGCTCGCACACTAAATTCAGGGAAGCGTGTGCACTTAAGTAAAACCACAAGCTGCAAGTGGCAGGCCAGTTCTCTGCAAATCCCTTATACCTTATTTCCACCGAACTGGTGCTGATGCTGGTTCCATATCTAGAATACATTCCACCTTTTCCATCGAAGTAAGACCTGCACTTGCACTGCTCCACAGGACTGCTGGTCCAAAAGTTGGAATCAGTGTCAATGGGAGGGTCTACTGTAAGAAATTTGCCACTATTTTTCTAGTAAATATTTGCTAATATAGATATGATTCAGTATCCAAAATGAATAATCACAAGAAAGTAGAAAGCAGAAAAATGGTAATGAAAGGACTAGGGATGCACCAAAGTGTGATCTGTAGGCTGATATTACACATATTTTTCAGGTACAAATCTGAAAGTGACCATTTGTCACTGTGAACACACTCAAGCACCACAACGAAATGTGACTTCTGCATTTAAGTCATCACACATGCACACATGGAGCAGCAGGCAGCTATCCACAGCGTCCAGGAGCAGTGTAGCGGGACAGTACCTTGCCCAAGGGTATCTCAGTGGTGCCCAGCCCGGGATTTAAACCTGCGACTGGTCCCAAAGGCAACGTCCCAAACACTAGGCCACTACTGTCCTGCCGATGCTGGTATATCTTTTTTTAGCTATTTGATTCAGATACCATCGTGCATCCCTAAATATTAATTATATGAAGGGTTTATAAACAGATAAAAATTTGTTTACTGGTGGCTATAAATTATGTAATAAATGCCAAAATGATTAATACGCACTTTAACAACACATGAATAAACAGGGCATCAGTGACCTGTTGCTTGACTTCACATTTCTATGGTAACGGATAGGGAATTGCCCCTGTGATCTGAAGATACATATGGTTGTGATGCACTGTGTGCTGTTCTGTGGTGTGTTCATAATAGCAAATAATCACTCAGAGCACATCTGCACTGTTAGAGCTCAGATCTTGTTGGTTACTGATCTTGCTCTGCCTCCATCGGTGACTGTCAACCTGCTATCTAATATGTCTCACCCTCCAACAGGTGCCACTGTAACAAGATAATCAGTGTTATTCACTTCACTTGTCACTCGTAGCTGATCGCTGTGTAGGTGTCATGTAGCCTTATGAATGGCACACTACAATTAATTGTTGCTAATTATTTATAAGGTGTTTCTGACCTAATTAATGACCATTAATGAAATAGTTTCCAGCCAATCATAGCTCCAGAGGCCAACCCCAGACATGTCAGAGCTGATCAGCTATAAAATTTCATATTTTTGAATGACTTGCCTTGATACAGTCGTGTTTGGGGTCGGTGGCATCCAGCGTCTAGTCTGTAATTGAGTGTATGGGTGTGTGTGTGTTTGTGTGTGCACATGTATTTGATCCTTGTGGGGACCAAATATTCTCATAATGATAGGAAAACAGGAAAATCTAATAGTTAGGATATGTCCCAAGTCCTCACAAGGAACCATGGTGTTTCCTTCACAAATTCAAGTTTTTTAGGAAAAACTAAATAAGCAGAAAGATTGTCTTTTGTTTACTGAGGTTAAGGTTAGGGTTGGATTTAGGTGTCGGTGTAATATTATTGAAATACAGTATTACACAAGTCAATGGAATGTACTTACAAGGATAGCAATACCAACGTGTGTGTGTGTGTGTGTGAGAGAGTGACTCCTGCAATAAGCCGTCCTCTGCATTCAGTAGATCTCTGTCAGGCCAACTGATGAGGTCGGGCGGGCAGGCGTGTGTGTATGTGTGTGAGTCCAGGGCACAGCAGGCTTAATGGGGGCGGGGTGGCTGACACTAATGCTACAGGCTAAGGCTCACACAGCGGGGGCACACGAGCAGCCTGGCCCGCGTGCACACGTCTGTAATCTTATACACTCACACTGACCACCAAATCACTGGCCATCCTGCATGGGCTGTCTCTGTCACACACACTGATCTGTCACACACACAGATCTGAAATTATCCAGTGCACACAGGCAGCTGAAAGCAGTGTAAAGCCCCATTTTAGCATACTTCTACACACGCTCAGATGCGTGCAGGACCTCGCAACAGTGGAGCGGTCTCTGAGCTTCGACACAATGCAGCTTTGGGCAGCAGGGGTGAAATGTGAGTATGGGAGTGTGTGTGTATGTGTGTGTGAGTGTGTGTCTTTGTCTCCTCACCTTTAGACGTTTTTGTCCGTAGACGGTAAAGGAACAGTGCAGTCAGACAAGCTAATTATGCAGCAGTAAACGGAAATGAATGGCCACCAGTTAGCAGGATGTGGATAACATGCGGAAGTGACTAGGCAGTGGTAACCTAGTGGGTAGGGATTTTCCCAAATGATCGTAGGGTCACTGGTTTAAACCCCAGCCCAGGTACCACTGAGATACCCCTGAGCAAGGTTCCGTCCTGCTACACTGCTCCCTGGATGATGTTAATAGCTGCCCGCTGCTCCACATGTGGATGGGTTAAATGCAGAGGTCACATTTTGTTTTGTGTTGTGTGCTGGGGTGTGTTCACAATGACAAATAGTCACTTTGAATATTTTAACTGGGGTCTTCTAGCTTCCATGCACTCTTAGCCATGGTAGCATGTTTCATTGTGTTAGTGCTTTAATGCTTTGAGACTCTCTGGGTCTGTGGTTACACCTGATGCCTTTGCATTTATATACACCAGCATTGAAAAGTTTGAGATGGGGCCCTCCCTCTCCCCTGTCACTTAGCTCAATGCTAGCCAGCATCTGTTAACTGAAACTGTAGTAAGTGTCTTGAGCTTTGAGTGAGATTGCAGTGGTTAGTATGGTAGGGAAGTGGAGAGCAGGTGGAGTAAGTTAAGACTAAAGTTTGAAAACAAAAATTGTAATCATGTGTCATAAATATTTTATTTTATTTTATTAAATCATTTGTTATGCCAAATTTATAAAAAGAAATAGTACACACTGGGGAAAGACTACAAATTTGACAAAAGGCCTGTTCTCTATAATACGGTGCTTCTGATTAGGGACAGCACTTTTAATAACTCTTGATGGGAGATACAGGTCTTGTCCTGTCATATGACTGGGGAACTCATCCAGCGCTGAGCAGCTAAAACAACGGTCAGTAAACAGCTTATGGTCATTGATCAAAAGCAAGCCATCATCGGACATCAGTGGTGGGAATGAAGCCTGGACTGTAAATCATCTTTGCTACCTCATAAAAGATCCTCTCATTTCTGGTGCTGTAGAAAATGGTGTGCAAATAAAATGTAATTGAGTGTAACCCTCATGATTGTTTATCTGCGTTTGTCTTATTTAGCCGTGTATAAATATATATTTATATATTTTTTGCATTACAAGTCTTTCTGCAAATTGCAAGTCTAACAGTTAGACATTCATCGTTCACTTTATTTGAAATAAAGGCCATAATGTAAAAGCGCTAACAGTCAAAGACAATATGAAGAAGTCTGAATATGTATTTCCAGTAATAATAATAATAATAATAACAACAATACATGTTCTTTATATATAGCTTTTCAGGCTAAATAAAGAAAATTACAAAATAAATAAAATAATTGACAAAATAAAGCAAAAAATATATAATAATTAAAAGAAATAAAACTATACATGCAGCATTAATCACACATTAAAAGCAGTTGAGTTGTGAGAAGGGATTTGAGGTGGTCTGACCTTTTACTTTTTTTCAGAAAAAGTTTGCTTAAAAGAACAGGTGATAAACTCAGACTCGTCCTCAGGCTATCCAGAGGTGTACTTCCAAAATGCCTCTAAATCTGAAGAACTTCTTGGCTCACTTTGCTTTCTGAAGCACTTTATCAGCTCCACCTACTGTATAGGTCCACTGTATAGAAGTACAGTTGCAGACTGTAGCCCATTTGTTGATGAACGTTCAATGTTTAATGTCAGTTCAATGTCAGTTTCAATGTTAACTAGTAATGGACAATTCTCAAAACTACAGTAGCACTGACATGGTAGCAGCATGGAAGTGTGTGTGGTGCACAGGCAGAGAATGAGTTTCATCAACAGATGAATTATAGTCTCTAACTGTACACCAGCAAGGTGGAGCTACAAGGCAGAGGAGGGGTTTCTAATAAAAGTAATGAATTTAAAGTTTAATAGTCTCTCTCTCTCTCTCTCTCTCTCTCTCTCTCTCTCTCTCTCCCTCCTTCTCAGGTGTGGAGTTGTTGTGTGATAGGGATGTGGACATGGCCACCCGTGTACAGGACCTGCTGGACTTCCTGCACGAGAAACAGCAGGAGCTGGATGCGGCTGCCGAGCAGCACCGGCGTCATCTGGAGCAGTGTGTGCAGCTACGCCACCTGCAGGCCGAAGTCAAACAGGTAACGCACACAAGCCTAAATTCGAATTCAGCTTATGCATGAATACTTATTTGTAACCGTTTGCAAGAAAACTGTAAAATGTGGTCAGTCCAGGGCCAATTGTGGAGCAGCTGGATAACACAAAGGAGAAAAGTGCTGAGAAGAGCGGGAGCTAGCTTGTACTTTTGGTAGACTCTGACTCCTGGTTAGCTGGAGTCACACTTGCAGTAAGGCTTTGTTGAAACTGCTGCAAAGTGCATGTGAATGTGAAGTTCTTGATCGACTAAGCTTTTGTCCAGTCAAGGAATGCCATGATCTTGTTGGGTTTCTTTGCATTTTCCTTGAAGTCTGGCAGATGGACAATGAATATTGTTACCAGGTTTAGGATTTGTCTTAAAACTGCATTTTGACTTTGCTGGAAGATCATTCTGTGCTCTCACATATCAGTGATAACACAAAGTTAAGGTGTAAAAGTATGGTGGTGGAAAATGTGTGAACCCTTTAGAATCATCCATTTTTCTGCATAAATATGAACAAACACATACGATTTTTACACAAGTCACACAAGTCCTAAGTCTTTTTTAGCCATTGTGAAAGAAGTGCAAACCCTAATCCGTTTGTATTGCTGTGAATGGTTGTGGAGAACTGGATCATGGTGGATGACAGCACTCTGCAACACCATTTGGAAAAGCCCCTCAGGCTGATTCTAACCCATCTAAAGTTCTGCATCGGGCATCGCTGGTATTGTTCCTCTGGCACAGACTCGTGTGAAGAACCACTTTGTTTCCCTTTAAGATAAATCGATGCAGGTGGGAAAGTCATACTGCTGCTAACGCTGACATGGGGACTGGGCTGAGCAAAGTGATGTACAAATATGCAGCAACCAGCTATTGCAGTGGTGCTTTAAAAAAGTTTGTTTGTTTTTGAACCACTATTTCAAGTCCTGTCCAACTCCTGTATAAGCCCAACTTTAAACCACTCCTCCCAGCACAACAGCTTTCCCTTTGGGATGTTGGTTGGTGGGTTTCTTCACATGAACTGGTTGTTTCAGGACTTTCAATCACATTTCTGTTGGGTTAAGGTCAGAACTATGACTCAGCTTTTCCACGCCATTAACCTTCTTAACCTTTCTTTGCTAAGACTTGTGAGCTTTGAGTTGTTGTCTTCCTACATGTTCCACTTTCTCTTGAGACTTGACACTTCACTGACAGATTTTAGATTTTTTTCTTTAGATTTTGCTGGTATAGTTCAGAATTCATTGTTCCATCAATGCTGGCAGACTCTCCTGGCCCAGCTGCAGATATGACCACCATGTTTCACAGATGGCATAAGGTTCTTGTGCTGGAATGTAGGGCTTTTCTTTTTATCCAGTGACTTCCCTTCTCGTATAAACCAAAATGTACTTTTGGTCTCATCTATCCAGAAAACATTTTTTCAGGAGCCTTCTGGCCTGAACCATCAAAAGACATTAAACATTCTTGAACTGTAGAGAGTCTTTACTGCATCAGTAAAGCTGTGAATGTCTTTTCTTTCTACAGTGTCTGAATGTTATGGAAGGGTTGACTACACTTCTTGTTCTTCTATAAACAATTCCTAAATTCCTAAATTGTATGAATCCATCTTAACATTGTAAAATGTGAAATTTCCACCCAAACATTCTAAAATTGCATGCATCAGCACATTCAAACACATTTTCAAATATTTATATTTTACAACGTTGAGATGAATCCATGGAATTTTGGAAACGTGGATTTTTAGAATGTTGGTTTTGTGAAATGTGGAATGTGGTGGATGAATTTTTGGTGAAGTTCTTGATGTTTTCAGTGTTGGTACTGGAGTTTTCATGGACTACAGTCTTGTTCTCTACATTCTTGAGTGTACAATATTATCCAACCGGTCCTGTTGCTTCATTCAACTCTACCTGATTGTCCTTCATATCTGTAAAGCCTGGATGTCTTTGGCCTTTTGCTTGTTTTGACGGACTGATTGCACTTCTCTGCGGTTCTGGCCTTCAGTTGTTGTCCTGCAGTTTCCAAGCCATTCAGGGCCATCATCCTTCAGTCGAGCACATTGTATGTGCTTCTTTTCTGCCTAGTAGAGGTAGAGTCTCACTCATAGTTTGAGCATAAAGACGTGACGATCTGTCCGATAGTCTGCACTCATATGTAAACACACATATAATCCACCATGCAGATAAATACACAGTTCTCAGTGGTATTATTACTTAGAGCAGTGTGCGCAGCTAGTGGCTAAAGTCAAGGTACCACACACACATACATGTGCACCTTACACATAAACACAGATTTCCAAATACTAACCTCACCTGAAATTAAGTTTGCTGCAACATTTGGGCGGGGCCTCAGCTAAATAGAAGCTTCAGCAGTTAAACCCACACACACAGTATCAAAGCTACGTTAATCCTATATACAGATGCAGAAAAGGTTCTTCTTTAAACATAAAATGCAGGTTTTAGACACAGATACTGTATCAGCAGTGAACAGGCTGCAATTGCATGTAATCTTTTAAATTTGCCTTGATGTGAATGTACTTGGAACACCAGGAGAAGTTTAAGGTATATACAGTATGACAATATGACACACACTTTAACTGAAATGGAAAAGTATTAGGTGGATTAACAGTGATGGCTAGACTCTAGGTGGGGAGACATTAGGATCAGAAAAAACAATGACAAGGGAGCAAGGGAAGCAATATCAGAATCAGGGTCCGAGCGCCTAATAAGCAAGCCAAAGGCGACAGAATTAAGAAAAAAGCTGGAGGACGAAACCTTGAAAGGAAGCAAGGCTCAAAAGGGGAACCCATCCTCCCCTGGTCGACACCAGATGGCGAAATTATAAGGAAAGTAAACAACAAAAAAAGACAAAAAAAAAGAACAAAACTCAGTTTATAAAGATGGCATTGGTTAAAGTCTATAACTCTTGTGGTTATTGGGTGGGCAGCAAATGAGGCATGTGGAGGTCCTTGGTAATTAAGCTAGTCTGAAGGTAGATGAGCAGGGGGACCTACTGATGGATGATGTGGTTGAGTGTCAGTGTCAGTAGATCAGGTTGAAACTGAGTGGAGTAGGTGTATATGTGTAGTAATGATAAAAGAGTAGTTTTGATTGTGAGATGAAGTGATGTGACAGAATAAATGCTTTTACCAAAAACCTCAGAGTTTGGGCATAAATTCATTATTCTATCAATGATTGCATCACTTCTGCCTGAGTTGCAACAGTACAGGCCCAGTCACGATACTACAACAGATGACATAAGGTTCTTATGCTAGAATGGAGTGCTTTTCTTTTGTTATATAGTAACCAAAAATATTTGGTTTTGGTCCAAGAAACATTTTTCCAGTAGCCTTCTTACTTGTCCACATGATCTTCAGCAAACTTTATCTTCGATTATTATTTTTGGTTTTTTTTAACCAAAAACCTTTTTTTTTTCATTCTTGAGGGTTAAATACACTATAAATCCTGATGAGTTACTTCAACTCAAACTATTGGAGTAAACTACTTACCTTAAATCATTTTAGTTTATAAAATTCAACCATTTAAATATAAAAATATATTTGAATTGACATTTATTCATTTGGCTGACGCTTTTATCCAAAGCGACTTCCAAGACGTGGAGCAGAGTAGTGGGACGGTACCTTGCTCAAGGGTACCTCAGTAGTGCCTGAGCCAGGACTTGAACCTGCAACCTTCAGGTCCCTAGCACAATGTCCTAACCACTAGGTCACCACTGCCCAAATTGAGTAGAAGTAACTCATTTATTTATTGTTAAAGTAATATAGACTAAAAAAGTTAAGTGTACTAAATCAATTTGGTTATTTGAACTAAGAGATATTAAGTGTTTTGCACTAATAGCTTATTTTTTTCTTACGTTATTTAAAAATGGTGTATGAATTTATTTTCCATAACTAAAATACACTTTTTTATTCAAATCTTTCAATTAAGTTTCATTAACTCATTTTTCTTTTTTTAAATTATATTACTACGTTCTAGTTGTGAAAACTAACTGGCTAATGGTTTCGTTTAAGGTTTTAAATTTTAGTGACACATTGTAAACATGAAACAACATGCTTAAATACAGTCAAATCTATTGAGTCATATTGGCAATCTATTGGCAAATTTAAAAAACTTTCATTCTGAGAGTGTAAATGTTACGTTTCAAAAGCTCTTAATAATCGTTATTATTACGTTCCCCCAATTAAAACTTGCTGAATAAGAATAATGTAGCATCTAATATAATTGCAGTCCTTGCGATTTAAAAAAATCTTTAACATTTTTCGGTATCATTTTATTGATATGAAGTATCAGCCCTATTGAAAACCCATTTGATCTGCCCTTACAGAATGCTTTGCTTCTGATCTACATCTAGATTCCAGACACTCTCTATTCACTCTCACGGAATGTCCAAGGAATAATTTGCACTGTCGTTTTTCCCCTTCCTTCCAACGGAGTGGGTCAGCCAAGACATGGCTGGAGTTTAGCACTGAAGCAGTGATGCTGCCGTATTTAATGAGCGGCAGTGACCTAAAGTGGCCTGTTAACATCGCGCAAACTCTGTGTCTAAACTGCGTCAAAGCACCTCTGTCTGATCTCCCGCTGGAGACCAGCTCTGCTGTGACGCTCACTCTCAGACATGCACAATTATGCAACAGAGGTGACAGTAAGATGCAGTCATAATGAGGGACTGGTGGGAATTACTCGCTGCTGACTCACTGCGGGGGAATGCGACCTGAGCCGCTGCCTAACATCCGAAACGCTGAAACTGTTGCAACTCAGCGGCAGCGAAATACCCTTTAATGCAGGCTTAAAGCATTAGGAGGCTTTTCGAGTCTCTTTATTCGTATTAGGTTTGTTAATTAATAAACGAGAACCCGCTGAAAGTTTCTAGGCATTCTTTATTCTGGGTTCATGTGATACTGTGTGGTGAATTACATGAGGGGGAAATTAGTAGTAGAGTAAATAGCAGGACTAACGATAAAAGGAATGAAAGAAAAACGTTTTCATGATCCTGTTCTCATAAGAGCGAATAATGAGCTGTTTTTGGCATCACTAGGTTGGACGTGTCCATCACGGCCATCTTAAACGTGAAGTGTGTTAGTCGGCCTCACGTGAGGATGGCTAAAGCCGTGAGCCTGCGCGGCCAATGGGGAAACTGGAGCAATCCTGCAGCATCAAATTGGGAGAGGAAAGTAGGGCAGGAGGGCCAGCCAGCCGCTAATCTTGTTGGTCCTGACGTTTATTTATTTATTTATTTATTTACTTATTTGTTTATTTATTTTCTCAGGAGAGATGTGGTAGGGAGCAGCATTTACAGACATGCGGTTTAAAGGGATCATATGGTGGGACACTGACCTTTCCATGCTTTTTTATATGTACTGGCCTCTTAATTTTTTTTTTAAAGCATTTTAAAATATTTCCCGCCTCACCATGTCATATGTAAAATCTAGTCTGCAAACTCTGCAGCTTCACAGGTTTCAAATAATTTGTAGATTATTTAAAAAATAATAATAAAAACACACACACACACATATATATATATATATATTATATAACATTTACTAATATATGTTAATATTAAATACCAAATATCAATATAATTATTAAAAATGTGAAAAGAAGGAAATTAGCCATTATATAATGAATATCCCAGTCTTGTTTGGTTTCAAAAGTAGAGCGATCAAATCTTAAGGCATATCTCATGAAATAAATAAATGCAGTTTAATTTTTAATGACACTAAATGTTGATAATATTTAAATCTACTTTTTCATATGACTTTATATAAAACAACCAAAACATGAAAGACTGCAAGTGATTCTAAACTTGCTGAAAGGTGTATACTGTCCTTCATATATGTCAAACATGAGCAAAGACATTCGTTTTGAATTGTATTTGTCACAACCATAAACATATTTGTGTATGACCAACAATACAGCAGTTTAACCTGCCTTCTCACAGAGTCATAAGGTGAGTTGTTCCTGCACATTTCAGCATAGAAAGCATCTTAAACAAGGCAAAATACAGGGCAGCCAATCAGAATGGAGAATCTTAAAGATACAGTAACAAAAAAATACCTCTGAAAATTAGAATGTACAGTATGGGCTGTGTGAGAAACTTAGCTGATTTTGTGTGTGTGTGTGTGTGTGTGTGTGTGTGTGTGTGTGTGTGTGTGTGTGTGTGTGTGTGTGTGTGTGTGTGTGGGCTTGCCTATAAATCAAGCATATGACTTAACAAGTGTTCTCAGATTTGATTTATAGGAGTGTGTGTGTGTGCGTGGGTGTGTGAGGACAGACTGCACATTACGCATTGTTTTGCCCTTTCTCAGAGTCGGCATGTCATCCCTGAAACAGGTGTGCTTGCGTGTACGGTGAGTCTGTGAGTGTGAGGAGATGGTGTAGATGGTGTAGCCTGTGGGCACTGTCACAAAACGTCTCTGTGCCCCTTGTTGACCCCTACTTCCCCCTTTGTATCTCACAGCTTTTGACAGTCATTCACTTTGCACTTAATATACCAGCATTTTTACAGCAGCAGCTCCTGGTGGGTTTTGTGTCCTTTATTCATCTGTCAGGTTTTTTCTTTGTGTGAACGCTGACTGAATCTGTGTGTGTGTCTCTGTGTGTGTGTGTGTGTGTGTTTGTTGCAGGTCCTGGGTTGGATTCGGAATGGAGAGTCCATGCTAAACGCTGGCCTGATCACGGCCAGTTCACTCCAGGAGGCTGAACAGCTTCAAAGAGAGCATGAGCAGTTCCAGCACGCCATTGAGGTGCTCTAACCACACCTGCACACACTCACACAGTCTCTCGAGCAGTAATATCCATTAAGACACTTAGCATTTTGTCATTTTTACGTTTGCATTAGTACAGCCACACTGAAATGTTGGAATTGTAGAGATTATATGTGACTTTTGGACTTTTCAATTAGTAAGATCTCCAAGCTGGGCTGAGATCTAGTGACTGCAAAGGTCATAGCATACGATTGACATCATTTTTATATTCTTTAAAACTGTTCAGTGACTCCTTATGCCCAGTGGATATCAATTCATTCCTTCATTCATTCTCCAGCCTGATTATCCGTTTCGGGTCATGGGACGCTGGAGCCGATTCCAGCTTAAGATAGCTCAAGGCGGGGTACACCAAGGGACAGGAGGCTCACCCATCACAGGGCAACATTGAGACAGACAACCATTCACGCACACTGTTTACAGATGTTTTTCTCATAGATCTATTTGCAGATGTCACGTTAGTTACTCTTGAAACTCTGCCAGCTGAGTAGTCGTTGGGACTGAAGCTCCTGCTCTACATGCCCTCATAATCAACCCTCATTCTTAGTCACTTAGATCTTGTCCTCTACATCATCTTGATCCCCAGTTGGGGTCAGCTGAGCCTCCTCAGCATTTTTATTCATACCACAGAGCATGCTAGGATGATAACTGCTCAATCAATGTACTACAATGCAGGAATGTGAGACTTAGGGCTGGAGCTCGGTACTGTTTGGTTGTTTCCATGCTCACAAGTTCACCCAGGCAATTAACTTCAGAGCTGATTCAAGCATGTTTGAGGAGGAAAATCACCAAAACTGATTCAGAACCAGAACCTGGCCCAGAATTCCCCACCTCTGATATTTTGGGATGCACCTTTCTCTTTCTCCGGCTGTTTCTCCATCTTTCATTCACTTTTACTTTCTCTTTCACTTTCACTCTCTCTCTCTCTCTTTGTAGAAGACACATCAGAGTGCTCTGCAGGTGCAGCAGAAGGCAGAGGCTCTGCTGCAGGCCAACCATTACGACATGGACATGATCCGGGACTGCGCTGAGAAGGTGGCATCTCACTGGCAGCAACTCATGCTGAAGATGGAGGACAGACTCAAGCTGGTCAATGCCTCAGTGGCCTTCTACAAAACCTCCGAACAGGTAAGAAGTCAAGGCATACGGGCAGCAGCACTTGAAGTAAAGGAGTCACGGTAAACAGCAGAGTTTGGAGCAGGAGCAACAAGAAGAGCAATGCATGTTTGTGTGTCTGTCCAGTTGTATTAAATATGCAGTAGAGAGTCTATAGGAAATGTGGGTGTTTCTGACTGTATGTCTGTTCCAGGTGTGCAGTGTGTTGGAGAGTTTGGAGCAGGAGTATAAGAGAGAGGAAGACTGGTGTGGAGGCAGTGATAAGCTTGGGCCAAACTCGGAAAGCGACCATGTCACTCCTATGGTCAGCAAACATCTAGAACAGAAAGAGGCTTTCCTCAAGGTAATGCACACACTTCTGTGCATCACATCTAGCCATAACCCGGTATTTCTCCAAAACCTTTTTTTGTTCTTATTGGTTGAAAAGGGGTTGTTTTTTTTATTAGTAGCTGTGGCTTCAACTAAAGTATGTTTCCAGTCTGTGATTTAAATGAGATTCAAATATCAAGTCTCTGGGGTATGGTTCCAAATTGAGTCTTTAGGGGTACAAGAAGGGTTGAGTCTCCAGTCCCTGGGATGTGAAGGTGAGTTGAGTCTCCAGTCTCTGGGGTATGAATGTGAGTTGAGTCGCCAGTATTTTGAGGTGTGGCAGTGAGTTGAGACTCCAGTATTTTGGGGTGTGAGGGTGAATTGAGTCTGCAGTCTCTGGGGTGTGAGGGTGAATTGAATCTCCAGTCTCTGGGGTGTGAGGGTGAGTTGAGTCTCCAGTCTCTGGGGTGTGAGGGTGAATTGAGTCTCCAGTCTCTGGGGTGTGAGGGTGAATTGAGTCTGCAGTCTCTGGGGTGTGAGGGTGAGTTGAGTCTGCAGTCTCTGGGGTGTGAGGGTGAGTTGAGTCTGCA
>JBBPDA010126898.1:0-20234 GCA_037974385.1 Arnoldichthys spilopterus | reverse complement strand
AACTGCATGATGCTATCATGCCAAAATGGACCATAATCTTTGAGGAATGTTTCCAACACCTTGTTGAATCTATGTACGAAGAATTAAGGCAGTTCTGAAGGCAAAAGGGGTCTAACCTGGTACTTGAAAGCTGTCCCTAATAAAGTGGCTGGTAAGTGTACCTGCAATAGTGTTGACTATTAAAAAGTAGTTTTTACACACATGCCCACACACACATACGAATATACAAACACTAAAGCACTGCAATATAAGTCTTTTTTTTCTACTTGGAGAGAATTGTTGCAGGAATTGCAAAAATAAAAAAGAAGCCCTTCGTTTCCTAAGTCCGCTGACATATCAACTCAGTACTGTTTGGTTATTGTCATCAGTCAACACTGTGAGCAAAACCTGTTGGATATGCACTTAAAAACTTACATCCAATTATTTGTGGCGAGGTAAAAATAAGCTGGGTCATTATCTGGCTGACATGACGGAAAACACAATACACGAGGGGACAGCAGTGGAAAAAGAACAGAAATCCTATCTATCCGTCTATTCCTCCTCTTTCTGCAGCATCCTGCTATTTCATCATCTCTGATGCAAGATCCGGTGCAATGGTGGGCATCATTATCCCTCACACACACACACACACACTAACAAACTGACAGATCTTCGTCATTCACAAGCACTTAAAACTGAATCCAACAAACAAAACTCTGAATCCTCAAAATAAATAAAAAAATAAATAAATAAATAAAGAAGAAAGTAAAAAGAAAAGAAAGAATTCCATAAGACGAAAGAAAGATTGAAGAGTGAGGAAAGAGGCAGAGAGAAAGAGACAGAGAGAAAGAAAGAGAGAGAGAGAGAGAGAGAGAGAGAGAGAGAGCAACTGAGGGGGTTCTGGTTTACCTGGTTTAGAACCCTCCATGACAGAGCCGTTATAAACTTGGTTCTTGAATTCAGGCCGATTGTCGTTCATGTCGATAACGAAGATGTAGAGATCCACCGGCTGCTCCACCTGATTCCCGTTCATGTCCACAGCGTGAGCCCGCAGCTGAGCGGCAACACACACACACACAGACACACACACAGACACACAGACACACACAGTCTGATACAAAATTCAGGATGCTGATGTGTTTAGCTATGCTGACAGAGCTTATTTCATGTTTTTAGGTAACAGTGAGTCGTTCAGTGTCAGAAACCACATAGGTGAGTGTGTTAGAGATTACTGATCACTTATACGCTCAGAGGCACCGAGCTGATGATGGCTTCCTTTTCAGCTATTTATTCAAATCTTCTGTTCTACCTTGCATTCTCACGCGAGTTTCTTATTCCAGTTTTGTGTTTCATAATGCAGCTCAGCCAGAATGGAACTGTGTAATAATAAACGATGCGTGTTAACACTGTTACATTTTCTTAACCTGTCAGAATAACAGTGACAGTTACTGTGGTCACTGCAGCACCTCCTCTGGTTCAGGTCAGCTAGACACCACAGTTCAAAGCCACCATATTCAAATCAGTTAGGGGTTGTCCCTGACCCATACTTACTCCGCCCCATGATGACTCCACCCCTCAGGCTGGTGAACTGCTGCCAAAGCAAATCACTGGAACACACTGGAAGTGGAACATCATTTAAACCTGTTTAATGCTGACTCTCCTAATGCTAGCCTGGCTATGAAGTTTCGGTTTTATATTAGCACCAAGCTAACAATGTTGCGTCTTCACGTTACCACCCTGGGTTTAAAGGGCACATATTGTGGAAAACTACATTTTCCTCACATTTATAAAATGAAAGAGAACAGGAGTGAAGAAATAAAAAGCAGACAAAGAAAAAAAGAAAGAAAGAATCATACAAAAAAAGAATTCCACCCCTTTGTTTCTAATAAAGTGGCCAATGAGTGGAAAAACAAGGTGGGTGTTTCTAATAAAGTGGCCAGTGAGTGGCAATGCAGGGGTAGCTCCTGTGCTAAAACTAAAGATACCAACCATACACAAACATCGTTTTACTACATTTGGAAGGTCTGAAAAATTTTTCACACTTTTCCAACATGCATGCAGGCTCTCTCTCTCTCTCTCTCTCTCTCTCTCTCTCTCTCTCTCCTTCACACACACACACACATCCTGCCTAATACTCTGAAGCAAGCTTATCATAAATATTTTCTCAGGTGAGCTGAATAAAATGACAGACAGGATTCAGTCACCTTATCTTCAACAAATTCACCACAGCCAAGGATAATACAAACATCAGAGGAGACCACACACACACGCACACACATACACTACTCTAAAAACATGTTGAGCTTGGCCGATAAGCTGACTGTAGTTTTAAACCTTAAGGCATTACTTGTGGATTATATTCTGTATAATGTAAGCAGCTACTCGTACATAATCCCACTGGCCACTTTAACAGAAACCCCACCTTATGCTTCTACTCACTGGCCACTTTTTAGAAACACCATCTTGTTCTTCCACTTACTGGCCACTTTTTTAGAAACACCACCTTGCGCTTCCCCTCATTGGCCACTTTATTAGAAATACCATCTTGTGCTTCCATAAACTGGCCACTTTATTCGAAACACCACCTTGTGCCATTTTATTATAAACACCATCTTGTGTTTTCACTCACTGGCCATTTTATTAGAAACGCCATCTTGTGTTTCCACTCACTGGCCACTTTTGCATGAAGGATGTTTATTTGGATGTATATTGCATGTTTATGTTTCTTATTTGAGATATGTTCTAAGGGAAAACAGAATCAACACACATGCAGGAGTGCACATATTTGAGTGTTTGTTCCACAACTGTGTAATATTATAGGAATTAAATTGTAGTCATATTATAATCATCTATAATATTTAATCATATTTAAGTATTATGGCATTCTAAAATAAATAAACTTTGCACCATTACTTCAGTTCACATTAATTATGTTACCTGGGAACCAATAATCAGTGACTGACTAGGCTATTTATGGGTCCAATTCTGCACCCTGTGCCTCTGCTAAAGAGGGACACCTGGCACTCAGTGTAAAGGTCAATGGGATTCATTAGAATAACAGCACAGGTGCTAACAATTTTGTAGTTTAAGAACACATCATTATTCTGATGTAGACTTTTCTTAGGCCCATTCTCAACAACAAATTTAAGAAAAAAAATTCTGAAGATACCGGTGAAAGTGGCCTATTGATTGCGTATCTTCTGGCTATGCTTTGAGTATTTCCCACCCAGCATTCAAATAAGCTTCATAAAAATGCAAGGAATGTCAGGAATAAAAGAATGTCAGTGTCCGTGACCCACTGGTTCTTTGGCAAGTAGTAAGTATCACTGTTGAGCCCAACTGCCCTTAATTTAAGCAGATAATCATTTGTTTCACTCCAGGTTTCTGAGTTTTTCTTGCTAAAGACAGTCAGGCTGCAGCATGTGTTGCCACCCACTCCAAATGAGGGGGCATGTCCTGGTGGAGAACTGATGTCAGTTCATACCCTCTATAAACACCCATTATGAATTACAAATGTGTTTTTTTTCCTTTGGGCTCTCTCTCTTTTTCTCTCTCTGTCTCTGTCTCTCTTAAAAGGTTAGTTTAACCTCATAGTTTCTTACATATTATTTGATCTGCAGGGCAGACAATATCTGTTGTGTGTATGTGTATTTGTGATTCAGTCATACTGACGTGTCAGAGATTAGCCCCATGTTTAAAGAGGAAGAGGAAATGTAATTCCATACAGGAATGAAAGTTATCTTCACACAGACAGAGAAAACACACACACCCAATCAAGATAAAGGAACAAAATCCTGAAAGGGCGGGATCAAAGAGGACCTATCATTTATATCACATTCACTTTCACATGAGAAAAAAACTGATAACATAATCAATCACAGAATCTGCCACAGATGTGGTGATATGGTACAATCACAGTATTTGGGCCAAGATATGGTATTATTGGAATTTTTTCACTTGAATGCAGACAGTGCATTATATATAGTTGTTTCTGCAGATGTTTTGCAACTCTGACTTCCTTTCTAGTTTCCTCAACAATTGAATTAGGGCTTGTGCCACCTTGTGGACTTCAGAAGCAATGTTATCAGAGTAAACTTATGCACTAGAATAAAAATTACCTTAATTGAATCATTATAAAATAATAAAATGGGATAAAGATGGATAAAATGGGAGATGGAGGCACGCGTATAGTGTGAGGCTTACCAGATTGAGCAAAATAGTGCTAATCTATCTGTTTTTTTCTTGTGTGTTCTCTTGATTCAGTTATTCGGACTACTCTTATAGCAGACAGACACTTTTGGACATTAACCAAACATGCACCAACATAGTTCACTGCATTTCATTGGCTTTGTACTTGTACTCTACACAGTGACAAAGATGAATCTAATATAATCTAATCTAAAAATATTAAATAAATAAATACTGGCACTTCAGTATAATAACATGCTGAAAAATATCTCCAGTTTGACTGTGGCTGGATAATAAACGTGGCAGTTCAAGATGACTTATTTTTCGAATAACATAATAGTAATGCTAAGCAATGGGGGAGAGGAAGAACCACCCTACCTGCCCAGAGAGAGAGTACAGTGATGCTGAGTGATGAGGGACCATCTCTTTTATGTGCTCACTAAAAGCCTGTCCAGGTTTATAGTGAAAGGGGGTGGAAATGGAAGA
Organism: Arnoldichthys spilopterus; assembly: GCA_037974385.1. Lineage (NCBI taxonomy): Eukaryota > Metazoa > Chordata > Actinopteri > Characiformes > Lepidarchidae > Arnoldichthys > Arnoldichthys spilopterus. Next base: position 15,581 of record JBBPDA010126898.1, on the reverse strand, counting down.
CAGAACTGATCAAAACCTGTGTTTACATTCATGTTCATGAACTTTTTTTTTCTGCTGTCTGTCAGTTCCTCTGGGGGGAAGTGATGTCGTGCTGATGGGCCTCATTATGGTGACATTGTTTATGCATCCCGAACGCCGGCTCATGCATTAATTAGCAGCGTGATGTGTTCATCCCGACGTTCCCCCACTCTGATGTTTGAGTGTGTGTGTGTGTGTGAGAGAGAAAGAGTGTGTGTATAGTAATTATGTGGAGTGCAGGGATTGTTTCTAAAGAGTGTTGCCTTTTTAACAGTGACATCAGCTCGGTAAGCAGACAGTGTGAAAGCATCAAACGTGGAGATCAGCGCTAAACTGGCTTTTTCATTAGCCCAGACAGCCCTAGACAAATACACACCTCTCACTGTCGGCCACGGCACTTCTCTTCGCGCTCCGTTAGCATCAGTGCGGCAGCTAATTGACAGCAGGAGTGCTGCCATTGTGTCTGCCGAGGAGCCGCTGATCAGTTTAACGAGTTAAAGGCGTCATAACGGATAATGAGGAATAAACTCAGCTTTCAACCCCCCAGCCTCTCCTGACAAAAGTGTGGGAAGGTGTGTGAGAGGTGGAGAGATGCTCAGCTCACAGAGCTGCAAATATAGCTTACCCTAATGAGTTAGTACTGTTAGTGATGACGATAATTCATTCATGTAATTAAATATATAACCTCTGTTTACATCAGTTACATTCCATTTATTGTCTGTAGTGACATTCATATTTGCACTACTGATTTACAGAATGTAAAAGATGTTTTTAATCCCATGATAAATCACAATAAATTATTAACAAAGAAATTGTTTCATTGTGAGGTCTTGGAACCCAGATCTGAAAGGCCAGGAGGAGAGGGCTCCAGATCTGGAAATCCAGTCCAGAACCCAAGCTCTTAATCAAGCATATCCAGATCACCTGAGTACTGACTATTTAAGGAAGAAACAAACACTGGTTGACGCGAAGTACATTTATTCATAATATAATGTCAAAACTAAATCATCTTGCATGTGGTTTCTGACACTGTATTACATGTACAATCTGGATAAAAGTGTCATGTTATTAGACACAACTGAAGCCTGAATTGTGTACTTTTCACTATTAGAATCAGTGCAAAATTGTAAACTTTAAAGAATCTGAATTAAAAAAAAAAGCTATGCTTACATGGTATGATGAACGCTCCTCTCGGTCCAGAGGTTTTGTGACATACATCTTGCCTTTCTCTGGGTCGATGCTGAACACTTCATTAGGTGGCTGGTCTGCGCCCACGCCAGTGATGCTGTACCTGATGTTTATGGACCGGTCCTTATCCGAGCGGATCTGCAAAGAAGAGGAAAACAGGTTTAGATCTATGGATCACCTACAAAAAGCGAAATTTAAATGTGGCCTAAAAATGTTCATTAGAACCTGACTGCATCATGAGTCATGACCACAACACTTTTTTCCAAATCTGACAAATCTGACATCAATCTGTATAGGCATGATACAATTCTGTCTGAACCAACTGCAGCCCCACAAAAATCTGTCCTAACCAAATGTAATCCCACAAAATTCAGTCTGGACCAACCGTAGTCTAAAAAAATTAAGTCTAAACCAACAAAATCCTGTCTGAAACAAATGCAGCTCACCAAATTCTGTCTGAACTAACTGTATCTGACAAACTTTCCCTGGAGTGTAGCCCCACAAAATTTTGTCTGAACAGGTTGAAGAATCACAAAATTCAGGGAAGCTAAGGGACACCACCTCCCCACCCGGGGCTATGTTACAAATGTTGCAAGCTAAGCCGTGCAACCCTGGGGAATCAACAGCAATGGAAAAGACTACTGGGTTTAAGGGTAAAGGGAAGGGACACCCGGAAGCACTAGCCTATTAGCCCGAGCTAGACCACACCGGCCCTTTGGAAGTCTGACTAACATTAGCCGCGGCACTCCAAGGCATACGGTAGGCACACCCACTGCCAGAGAGAAAGGGAATAGGCCTCTAGAAGCAGGCATGCGCTCCACTAGCCATACCCTTGAACCCTGATTCCTCACCGCCAACCTCATAGATGACTTCAGGGTTTCAAAATGCAAACTGCTGAAGGCAATGAAATTAGGGAGGAAAAATTAAGGTAATGGAAGAAAGCTAATGTGGGTAAAAGCAAAGTAGAAAGATGAGAAACTAAAATAAATTTGAACCTGCCCCAATTGTTTCAAACATTTGAGAAATATGTGAGCACAAACAGACCCAATTCAACCACTGCTGCAATCACATATACTCCATCATTCATCACTCATTCTCGGTCTCCCCCGGCTACAGATTTCATTAGCGCAGTGGGGACATGCACACTGCTTTTTTTTATACAATTGGGCTACTTCACACAAGAAATCCAATATATCCATCTCCGTTAACCAGGCCAATCAGCATGCTGTCATTTTTCTTCTGTTTGGGGCTTCAGACGGCTGGAGTCCCTGTTGCTGAAGCTTGGGTTTTAGTGCTTATGTGTCCCTCAGATAAAAGACTCAGGCAGACATTAAGAGCTTTGCATTATTACAGCAATTAGGTGAGTGACAGTGGGCAAATTGAAACAGAGGAGTTACTAAGAAAACAGCTGGTGAGTCTTTCGGAAAATGGCAAAAGACACATGAGAAAAATTTTCCATTTTGGAGCTGGTGTCCATGTGTTTCAGTCCTACACCTTGTGCAGTGCATGCTGCTGGTGCACAGACACCACCGATCATTTTGGAAAACTGCATCTACTCTTTGTGTGCCTGGACACTGCAGCCTATCTGCTGATGGACAGTGAGTGTGTTAACCTCCTCTAGATCTTCAGCAATGTGGGTTCTGTCTATTTCTGACTACATAGCCTATTAGTGGAAGTGGGTGGGTGTTTCTAATAAAGTGGCCAACAAATGGAAGCTAAGGTGGGTGTTTTGTTATGCAAATTTGTCCTGTTCCTGCATTAAGCAGCCGAATGAAAGTACCAGTGTAGGTTATGGAAGCATAACTACTGAGAGAGAGAGAGAGAGAGAGAGAGAGAGAGAGAGAGAGAGAGATTGAAAGGCTGTGTGTAATTGGATTTCATTTCAGGAAATCTTTCCATTTAGTCCCAAATTAGGTTCACCATGGACCTCTACTTTAACACCATTAGAGAAGAACTCACTGCTACTCTTTCTGCACCAGAGAGGGAGGGGGTGTGCATCTGTCACACATATTGCTGAAGCTTAATAAGTCATTCTCACCCATAACACACTCACACACATGGAAGCAGACATACACACAATCACATGGTAAAGTAATTATGTAATTAATTATGTTACTGTGTAATTACTCTACAATTAACTCTACAGTACAGAGCTGCACTTCAGTTTCTGCAGCAGTGAAGCATCCTGGACAACAGAATACAATCACTGTAGCACACTGTAGTACAGTTTATCACACTGTAGCTTAGTGTATCACACTAGCATAATATATCAGACTGTAGCTCAGTGTATCAAACTGCTGTGGAGTGTATCAGACTGCAGGGCAGTGTAGCAGACTGTAACTCAGTGTATTAAACTGTAGCACAGTGTATCAGACTGTATGGCAGTGTAGCAGACTGTAGCTCAGTGGGTCAAGAGCTCCTGCCTGTAACATTAGTGTTAAAGTGACAACTTAGCCTCTGTCATTATTCAATACATTATTAACCCCTATGTGTGTGTGTGTGTGTGTGTGTGTGCTGCTGTATGAGTAAACAGGAGCCCACGCTCCTCATGCTCCCTTCAGCATCACGGCGTACATCCTTTTGTACTGATACACTCTTTCATCACACACACACGAACACAACACACACATACGCTAGAGTTGGATGTTTCGAGTCTCGACGGTTTTTGGTCTTGGTCTTGTCTTGGTCTCGGATCCCTCGGTCTTGTCTTGGTCTTGCTGTCTTGGTCTCGCTGTCTCAGATCGACATAGTGGTCGGGAGATTTTGAGCCAACAGTATCCATGACACAGCATAACGTTTGATAATGCAACATTAGTGATGTGTCATGCACGAAAGCATCAGCTCTAAAAGCCGATGCTTTGTAGTGAATCAGAAGAGACAACTCCCATCGAGTGAGAGCGGGCTCCCTGCTTTTTTTTCCTTTCGCTGCTCAGCTCTCACTCTCAGAGGTTTAGCTCTGCTCCAAACCCTCCATATTGTGACCAATCACATGTGAGGATATAGGATAATACCATTATGTGAAAACAGAAAACAAAGCATTCATATTTGCCAAGTTAGGCTAAAATATGAGGCTACAGATGATAAGAACCGTTTGGGAGCTGAAAGTATCGGCTCTTCTTTGGGAGCCATGCCAAAAGAGCCAAACTTCCCATCACTAAGCAACATTATTATTATTATTTCGCCTTTCGCGCCCTTCAAACGTAACCCATTAGATCCACACAGTGAGCAGTAAGCCTAGTCAGTTACAGAAATAATCTCAGCAAATTCGTCTATCATAAGAGTTTTCGACAAATGCAAAAAAGAAGCATTTGGCAAAATGCAGATTCCTTGACTGAGACAGCTGGGACTACCTCAGCCTTCACCAGGAGTGTAAACACCCTGAAACGTAAGCTAACCAGTAGCCATCTACCCATCTTCAAACTCTTTTACCTACCTTTCCAACCTCAGATGACAAGGTCATGTATTGTTAGTTATCATGTGTTCTTCATGCGGTAAATATAATTTAGAGACAGATTTTTTTTGCAGGCTTCTCTGCAGACTTAACTTTTCTGGTGAAGTGTAACTACATGCTAAGTACAAGTAGCTAGCTCTACTAAGTGGCTAGTCACTAACTTTATATATTTTGGCAAATTCATTGAGCAGAAATATATCAAAACCGTTTTATTGAGCACTTTAAGGGCTGATATAGTGTGGTTTGTTATCGACTTTAATGGGCATATTTATGTGGTTGCTGACCCGTAAGGAAGGATGGAAATTTCAAGAGTGTCTCTATAACATTGCTAGGCTAGCACTGACATTCTTGATGATGAAGCCCAGATCAGAGCAGTCTATGACTCTGGCCCAGATAGCACGGATGGCAAAACTGATTCTTAATTCTAGAATCTAACTTAAGGATCTTTGACTATGTCAACCAACTGAGAGTGTGATACCATGGCCAGTTCAAACCGAAGATTCACGACGAGACAAGCTGCAAAATTCTAAAAACCAGCAACTTGCTGAAACCATGGTTTCTGTAACAACGTCCACATAAACTAGTAAGCTGGATAGTTAGCAAACAAAGTTCAGCCAAATTGCAAAACTGTCCAAAAATCTCATTAATTTTTGGGACTTGAGAAGCACATCCGTTATGACTGAAATTGAGCAGACACTGCAGTTTCATTAAAAGGAGGTAATAAACATTTCTCTCCATCTCTATTGACCAAAACTCTGCCCTGACATCTCTGCTGGACTGACTGAGTGACATCGTGTCATAAAAGCTGTGAGGTAAAAAGTTCTAAAACCTTGAAACTGCGATTTGACATGTTGAATGTTTAGTGACGACTTGAAACTGCTTGCAACGAAATGAAAGGTTTAATTCACATGCTGCATCTCCTCTCTAAAACCACGGTCTCATCTTGTCTCGTCTCGTCGTGAATCTGAGGTCTTAATTGGCCTGAACACCCTGATTCAACAAAATGATCATGTTTGATATCACGGTTAGGCGTCTTTTCCTATGTTGTCCTACTAATCCAGTCCAGTATGTAGGTGCTACTACAGCATGTTATTATTAGACACGATTCTATTGTTTAGACTATTCTACATTTAGACTGTGACTGTGATGCACTCACCTTTTAGTTTAAAAAAAGAGTGTTTCCCCAGTCTGCAAAATGTTATATTGTTATTTCATCTTTATATTGTTTGATTACAGTATTTTACTGGTTTGACTAAATAAATGTAACCATTGACTTTTAAATGACATCTGCATATCATGTTGTGTTGACTTAAGAGGCCTAATACATTTCAGGGAACTTGATATCATACAGTGTACAGTGGCTAGTACTACTACAATTGGACATGATGCAATTTTAAGTTTATAATTTTGTTTCTTTAATTTGATGTTACAATTTCTTCTACAAATTAAGTATAATTGAAATAAGTTACATATTTCCCATTCTATAGACAGTTGTTGGAGGTGTTAGCTGTTTTGTCAGATGACTTTGGGACCAGTCAGTACCTGTCATGTCAGTCCTCAACAGCACACAAAAGTTAAGGGAGTCTTTTTTTCTGGTCTTGGTCCCGGTCTTGGTCTCGTCTAGAATTTGACTTGGACTTGACTTGGTCTGTCTTGGTCTTAGTCTTGGTCTTGTCTTGGTCTTGATACCCTCTGATCTTTGTAGTGTCTTGGCCTTGATTTAGACGGTCTTGACTACAAATCTAACACACACACACACACACACACACACACAGATTACATGTAGCAGGAGGGGCCGGATGAGTGTGTTTTGTGCAGTGTGTGATACATTGATTCATTCTGAAGATTGTTAATAAGAAAAGCACTCAGCCCTCATCTGTCCTTATTAGGGAGGGTAGTAGAGAGAGAGACAGGGACAGAAAGAGAGAGAGAGAGACACTAAAAGCCAGAGAGAGAGTGAGAGAACGAGGGAGGGGGGTTGAGAGAGAGAGAGAGAGAGAGAGAAAAAGAGAAAGACAGACAGGTACAGAAAAACAGAAAGAAAGACATTCTACAAGACAGAGAGAGAGAGAGGGAGAGAGAGAGAGAGAGAGAGAAAGAGAGAGAGAGAGAGAGAGAGAGAGAGAGAGAAAGACTGAGAGGCACAAAGTGAGAAAGAGAAGGACTCTAAAAAGACAGAGAGAGAAACAGAGATAGAGAAAGAATGAGAGGGCACAACCTAGGACTTATATTGGACTTGCCAATATGGAAAACTCAAAACCCAAACTCATATGACACAATATCTCAGTATTTTTTGGCTGAATACATATCAATGTCTGTACTTTCTATGTACTGAGCTACATGTTAATTTCATATAAGACATCACGAACACTCTTATTAAAACAGAGGACATGATTACCTGACCTGTTTCAAATGATACAGCTGCACAACATTATAAAGGGAAAATTTTATAAACTATACAGGGTAAATTAAATAAAAATAGATGCGTCTCAGGGAGCACTCCTGCAGCTATTTTCAACAACCCCCGACAGACTGAGCAAAATTACTGCTTTCACTCTTCTGCGTAAAATGCACAGGTGTGCCAATAACAATAAAATACACACAGAACAAAAATAACAAGCCTGCCCTGTTAGAAAATATACATTTATATACAACATAATCTCAGTCATCAATAAAATGTTCTGCCATACTTGCCTATATGTACGCTTGCATGCCCTGTGTGACCACACGCTGCCTATCAGTGCAAAATGAGTTACTTCTGTGACCCAGTGGGTAGGATTCTGTCTATAGCCCCTGGTTATATCGCAACACATGACATTTACCATTAACCAGGGTTAATTAAAGCTTGTGACATTTTTTGGGGGAACAAGACTTTTCAAGCTTTGTGACAGAGGATGCAGCAACATCAGCAGTGAACTCTTTGCTCTGCAGATACAGTAAGGGTTGCACGCAAACACAGCAGGAGAGTATGGTGTTGTTTGAAAGAGTGTTGGGGCGGGGTTTGCACACAGACAGAGCGAAGGGGGGTGGAGTTGAAGAGTGACAGTAGGGAAAGGGGTTTGAGGGGGAGAGTGCAGACAGTTTGGGAGGGGAGCGATGGTGGGGTTTGAGAAAGAGAGTCGGGGTGCGGTTGCATGCAGATGGGCAGGGTTTGGGAGTGAAAGTGAATGCAAAGTTTGAGACTGAGAGTGGTTGTCAGGGTTTGGGTTAAACCAGGAAGCTTGGACACAGATGCAGGATAAGAGGTTTAATAACAAACTGAAAGTGGACAGGCTGCAGTCAGGAGGGCAAACAGGAACACCCAAGGCAGAGAAATAATCAAAGTCTAGAATACAGGCAGAAGTCAGAACCGGCAAACGGGTATATTAGAGGCAAGGCAAGTCAAGGTAAAAAATAGACAAGCTAAGGATAAAATACACTAATAGGGCAGTAAACAACAGAATGGCTTGGAAACTTGACAAACACAAGACCTTGCAGTGATTCCCTGCTCAGCACAAACTAAAGCAGTCCGTCTGATGATCCCCTGACCACCATCACCTGGAAGGGGTGTGTCCAGAGACTGGTTAGTATTCCGGAGATGCAGACCTGCTCTGACCACCAGATGGTGCCAAAGCGTCTCTTATAGTGGTGGCATTGTTTGAAAGTAAGGACAAGACTTTTGAGTGGCTGTGAGGTTTCAGAGGAAGAGTGGGTGCTGGGTTTGAGAGGGGAAGTGTGAGTAGGGGTTTTGATGCAGAGTGACAACATCTATATTGATGACTATACTGATAAAAACCATATTGTCTCCTTTTAAAATATATTAATATGCATTAAAAAGTCTATATATCGGCACAGACACAACCCTTTACCAATGATCTGCCATCCGCTACTTTACAAGGTTGTGCAGGGGTTTTCAGAAGCCTGGTGGGGGTAGAGCCTGGACTTTGACACAGGCCCCACACTGCAGTAAACTCTTAAAGAAAGTGCAGAAAATTCTGTTCTTTATGCTACAGGCCCTTTTAGCAGCTGAAGGGACAGAACCCTGCACTGTAGAAGTTTAGAATCTCTCTTTCACCCTATGTACTCCATAGAAGCATATGCATCATGTCGGTGTGCCATAACATAGTTAACATGAAACAGATTTACACTCAAGCATAATTAAGGCCATGCTTCCTGCTCGTTGCAATGGATTGACCGGTAGCTATTAACAGCTATAAAGGGATCTGCGCTTCCAAACATTTGTCAGTCTGTCTCCAGCACTCTGCCAATTAGAGTGACGGAATGTTTCCCCATATTTTTTACGTTTCGAGGCAGGAAGGGCCTCCTGACTCCAGGCCATTTTTAACTTTTTAACTAGACTCAGAGCAGGGGCTGAGAGTTCCCTTCATTTGCATGCGGTGAATTATGTGCAATTGATTTCACGAGCTGAGCCTCCACCAGGGCGGGTTACGGCAGTAATGGAAATGAGAGACATATCTCAATCCCCCCCCCACACACACACACACACACACACTCTGCCAGGGCAAATGCACAAAGCGGCGGAAATTGAGAGGAGCTCTGGAGCGTCTTAGGGGTGTTTCCTAAGAGAGATGGCCTTTTCTGAGCCTGAGAGGAGCTCAGTTTGTTTATGCACAACAAGCATCAGAGGAATATAGGTGGTCATGGTCTATCACTCTACATCTCCCTCAGAAAGGGGTGTTCAAAGCAAGGTTGCTGAAGATGGCACCAGCGGGTGGGGGGTGGTTTGGGGGGGGGGGTGTTTGGCTGGGGAGGGGCACAGATGCAGCTGTTAAGTTTTATGTCCTCCATTCTTCTTCTGGATCCAAACTTTCCTTCAGATCCCAAAGCACCAACATTTTATCAGCACATATCTCTTTCATATGGATGACTAGTGTTACTGAAAATGAGGAGTTAGTTGAAGGTACTAATTGTTTCCTTTGCTTACACAGTCAGCCCTAACATTGTGACCACTTGCCTAATATTGAGTATATTCCCCCCATGCTGCTGAAACAGCTCTGACTGTAGTGCACTGTGTGTTCTGCCACCTTGACTTTGTGCACCACTAACATTTGCCTTAAAATGTTCTGATATGGGGTGATTTGGGGAAATACACAAGACATCCTATATCAATCTTTCATTCCAAACTGATGATATCTTCCTGTCTTGTGGCTTTATCTTGTTTAAGTTTTGTGAACTTTCTCAGGTGACATGAACTCACTCTGCTGTCTCTGGTGTTGCCATGGCAACAACAAAGACGACCTACCAGCTGTATCCCAGCAGCTAGGAACTTTCTGACAGACGTCAGAAGGGTCAGTGTGAGTCAGGGAGGTTCAGCATGGACAGTGGAGAAACCCAGTGACCGCTTTAACAGTGTGGACAATGGAGAACCCAGTGAAAACTTTAACAATGTGGACAATGGAGCATGCAGTGACCGCTTTAACAGTATGGACAGTGGAGCATGCAGTGACCACTTTAACAGTATGGACAGTGGAGCATGGGGTGACCACTTTTGCAGCGTGGACAGTGGAGCATGGAGGGAGAAGCTGATGACAAGATGGGGACAACTATAGAGTCTCAGTTTGTTGCTAGGGTGCTGCTTAGTGCTGCCTATGACATGCCTGATCCCAAAAACACACCGCCACAGTTATCATCTGTTACCTCTCTCTCTCTCTCTCTCTCTCTCTCTCTCTGTCCCTCTCTCTCTCTCTTTCAATCTCTTAGCAATTTCAATTTCTAAATAGGTTAACTGGCATGAATTGAGATTAGCAATTGTTGCCAAAACAATGAAAAAATGGTATGTACTGTACATATAAATACACACATGCATGCATATGTACTGTACACATACATAAATTAAAAAAGTAATAATAAAGACATACAAATGCATCAAATGTAAAATAATATGACACCAAGTGACATATATACACATACATGTATACATATACATACATTTATACACATACATGTATACATAACATTATCCATATTCCCACTACATAAAGGTAAATGAAGAGTAGTGTAGGATTTAAAAAAATGATCTAAGTAAATAAAATCTCCCTCTCTCTGAAAATCTCTTTCTTTTCTCTCTCTTCTCTCTCACTCCCTCTCTCTTTTTATGTCTTTTTTCACATTTTACATTTTCTTATTTTCCTTTGTTGTTTCTCTCTTTGTCCTGTTTATATTTTTTTTCTTTTTTTGTCAGTCTCTTTTGTTTCTTTCTTTCTCTCCCTCTCTCTCTCTGTCTGTTTTTCTCTCTCTCACACACTTTGTGGACATTTTTTCTGTGATCAGAGTATTTCACTTCTCAGATCATCATTAGATCTCAGACCTCAGACCTCAGAGAGAGAGAGAGAGAGAGAGAGAGAGATGAATTATTTTGCTGTTATTGCATTTTTCCTCTCACCAGGTCTGTCCATCCTTCTTTCACTGCTTTCATTTCATCTCAATCTTAGACTTAGAGAGAGGAAAAAGAGGGAGAGAGAGAAAGTGGGTGATAAATGAAGAAGAGAGAGAGTGAACTGAGTGTGAAATGAGGAGTGAAGGGAGGTTGACACAAGGGAGGTTAGTATGATACCCAAGGTGGTTGCTAGGGTGTTGCTTTGTTGTCCCAGGTGGTTCCTAGGGTGGTGCTTAGTGTTGTGTTTGACATCCCAGATAGTAGTTAGAGTGTGTCTAGATGGTATCACAGGTGGTTGCTAGAATGCTGCTAACTGACTGCTATGGTATCCCCTGTGGTTGCTAGGGTGTTGCTAACTGAATGCTATGGTATTTGAGGTAGGGGGATGTTATGTTGGCAGTGTATCTCACTCAGATATTCATGTGATGCACAAATATTTTCTGACCATTCATTCTTAAAAACTGAACAGTTGGAGTTGGAAAGGTGATGAGTGTGGGGAGCAAAATCTGCTGATGTGGCTTGTTTATTGGTGATGTTAAAGTGTTTATTTGTCATTGTGGACACCGCAACAAAATGAAACTGCTGCATTTAATGCATCCCAGGATGGGAACTTGTGATTTTCTGTCCACAAGGGCAAGGTCCTAGCCACTAGGTTACCACTCCCCACATTCCCACGTGCTGTCCTCATTACTAGTAAATGTTTTGCTGATCTGAGGAGGGGGATTTACTGCTTTTTCTCCTGAATCGGGGTAGGGAGTTAGGGTCATGACTTGTTATAAATATTTTTATTTTAAATAAATTAGCTTATTTTAGTTTCTAGTATATTTTCTTGGGCATACAGATCTGCCCTTATTCCCTGTTTTGTTCAGAAGTGAATGGTAGGTTGGTGTTGATTAAAGAGACAACAATTGATCATCATCTTTTAGATGGCCAATTACTCTGATCCATCATAATAAATTTGCCACTCAATGCTGGGCTTGCTTTGAGTCATGGTCCGGTGGTTGGCTTGGTTTTGACTATATATTGGTTTCTTCTTCTTATTTTATTATTTTTGAAGCTATGTTCTGTCACTTTAAACCCCTGCACTCTATTGGGATGTACTGAACAGTTTTAAGCTGTCAGTAACAATACACGGTTATAAAGCTCTTGACTTCTGCTTCCTTTTGATAAAGCGCAGCAATATTTCTCAGACATTCATGTTTTTAAAGAAACACAAAAGTCCAAATTTCACTGTGTTTCTGCAGATCGATTCATCTGTCCAGTTCCAGTTCCATTCATAGCACAATAATACAGCCTCATAGACTAGACCTGCAACCACTGCAACTGCACAGGATCAGCTGCAATCTCTACAGACAATACACACATTTACTGTAATACAGCAAGAAGAGAGGGAGGAAGAGGGAGAGAGAGGGAGACAGAGGGTGAGAGAGAGTGAGCGAGACAGAGTGAGAGAGAGATTGAGTTTGATGTCCACTGGATGTCTGACAAAACTGGTCGAGGGTCCGTGCCAAAGCTTCTCTACACAAGCCAAGCTGGACCTTCTGTCAGCTTTGCGCCATCCCTGGCAACCACTGCTTTTTCCAAGAATCCCGTCTCCATGGACGCACCTGGACATGCCGAGCTGATTGGCTGACAGCTGCCAGCATGACAAATGAGCTGGGCATGCTCACACACACACACACATTCTCACCAACTAGCGTGTACTGTTGTGTGTGTGTGTGTGTATGTGTATGTGTGTTTGTATAGGCAATGCTTCTGGGCGACTGTAGCTGTATGCAGCTATGCTTCATCTTTAGGAATGGGATGATTTTAGCAATACACTGGCCAGGGTGTGTGTGATATATTAGGCAGTGAGTAAACAGCCAATTCTTCAATGTGATGTGCAGGAAGCAGAAAAATGGGCAAGCGTATGGATCTGAGCCACTTTGACAGGGGCCTTATTTTGACGGTTAAACGACTGAGTCGGAGCATCTCCAAAACGACAGGACTTGTTGAGTGTTCCAGGTATGCAGTAGTTAGTACCTACCAAAAACGCTCCAAGTAAGGACAACTGGTGAATTGGCAACAGATTAATGGGCACCCAAGGCTCACTGATGTATGTGCGGAGGGAAGGGTAGTTCTGATCTCAGAGAAGAGCTACTGTGGTTTAAAAATTGAATGCTGACTCTGTTAGAAAGGTGTCAGTACACACAGTGCACCACAGTAAGAGCTGTTTCAACAGCATGAGGGGACCTTCTTAATATTAGGCAGGCAGTGTTCAATTGTATGGCTGATTGTTGTATATCGCAACATAAAACTTACATATAATAACTATTTCAAATATTACTTTGGCATCCCAAGAAAAGGTTAAGGTGTTATTAATGTGGTGTGCAACTACTGTATTATTAGCGTGTAAAGGTATGTGTGCCAGTGTGTACGTATGTGAGTACTTAGAACAGTAAGTTAAGACAACTTAATAATAATAATAATAATAATAATAATTAAACGCTTTTATCTGACCTAAATGGGTATTTGGTCCTGACAGAGAGATAAATACACCCACACGCACATGTTGACACTCAGCTGTAGGTGTTTTTGAACCATCTGATTTTGGAGCTTACGAGAAAAACACTTAGTTTCTCGTAGACAGTAAAAGCACCTGGTAGCTTTAATATTCAGACACTGTTTTGGTGAAACATTGTAGCTGCAAAGTCACAGAGAATCCCATATCAGACACAGGCAAAACAACAGGCCACATTTTATGTCCCTCCGTGCAAACATTCAGCTAAAGCATTTCATTAGGGTGAGATGTTATCTGTACTTTAATGCTCCTCTCTTTCCTCTGACTGCATTTCAGTCCCTTTATTTCTCACTCTCACTGTCTCTATCTATCACAGACCATCAGGCGTTGCTGTAGGGCATTGTGGGTAATTACGCATAGGCTCTCAGTCTGCGAAGCTCCAGCAGAGCTCCAGTGCACGCTCACGAAAAGCATCTTAAGAAATAAAATCTTCTTAATGCACTTTTTTTTCCCCTAAACTATTAGACTTCTGGGTGGTAAGTCATTACTCTTCAAAGACTTCTTCAGAGTAGAATTCCTTTCTTCTCATTTCTATTAAGAGCCAGTGCTTTTCTTCAATTCACATTCCTTAAAGAGTTGATATCATGCAAAACCAAGCTTTTATGAGGGACTTTTAGACCAAACAGTTCTGGGACTTTTTGAGGGACTGGGGCGCTTCCCTGAGTAGGAAGGCTATAGTGACTGGCCAATTCGCCTCCATCGAAATTCTTGCAGTAGTTCCCCTGTTCAGTAAAGTCTGGACTTTACTGTTGTCCCATTTGTTCATGTTCTTTCCCAGTTTACAAGTGGCAGCTGCAACTCAGACCAATTCTCGTACACTCATGGTTCCTCTAGTGTGAGAAAGTACCTTCCCTGTAAATAGTGTTCTAAAAACAATAACAACTCTCAGTTCTAACAGTGTGGACACAGAAAAGGGAATCCATGGACCCTCAATTTCCAGTGCTTTACTTCACAATGTCAGAAAAAAATGTCAGTTTTTGTTCATCAGTGTAGTGAAGGACTTGGACTTTGTGCGGTATAGCAGTGGGACAGTTAATTCATTGGATAGGAGAAAGCAGCCAATCAGCGCCTCCTTGTAGGCCCGACAAGGCCCGAACCCGACAGAATTTGGCCCGAGTCCAAGAAGTAAATTTTGATTGACAACTTTTTAAAAGTCTGAACCCGTTTACAGCCCAACATTATTTAAATGTGCACACACGCACAGCTCTTCTGCCTTTTGTCAAGAATGAGTCATTGATACATTTTTTAACATCATTTATTCATGACTAAAGTAGGCTATAGGCCACCTGGATGTTGGATCAAAGAAATAAAATACGTTTTCTGTTCACATCGTAACCGTATCCGCTCTAAACAGGCCTCAACACACACAGCCTATACACAGGCCAACGCGCCAGTCACAATGAGTCTTTCTTAACTAATTAAATTAAGATAAATTCTGCATTGAGACAGGTATTTGCCAATAACAAAATTAAGATAAAGGCTCAGCGGGATTTGTTTCACCACTTCTCTACACAATCCAGCCTCAGCGCGAAGGTGAACAGCAGGTGAGATTTAATAAAAGAATAATGCAACATTCGCCTCTATACTCTGTTTACATTCCGCATTTAAGACTTAATTAATATTTAGTTTTAATTTGATCAGGCTTCATGTTTTTGTGGAGGAAAACGAGTGAGTCCACTGTAGATAGCTTCAGCGCGGTCCTGCGCTTACTGATGGTGTGTCCAGCTAATTGACCTGGCTAATTTTGCGAATTTTGGGGAAGATGGTTTGTTTATCTGTCATTGTTTATGTTTCAATGTAGTAAGTGACCTCGTCATCTTCCCAGTCAGCTCGCTGTACATTTTCCCACTCTGCAAAATTCGCTTTTTAGCATCAGTTTTCGCATTCTTCGCGCGCTAATTAGTGAAAGTGACTTTGTCATTGTGAACACACTCAAGCACCACAACGAAATGTGACCTCTGCATTTAACCCATTACACGTGCACACGT
>JBBPDA010126862.1:0-24512 GCA_037974385.1 Arnoldichthys spilopterus | reverse complement strand
ATATAACCTCTACTTGTTTCACAGACTGTTGTTTTCTTTTCATTGAAAAGTGTAATTAGTAAAGTTTTTTATTATTATTATTATTATTGTTATTATTATTATCATTATATATTTTTTTAAACCAAGGCACACATTAGTTGTTAATGTTCTGGTTTACTCTGCTCTTAAACAACACAAATATAAACAGTTACCTGGTTTTCTCACAGATGTGATGCCAACAACCCCTCGCAGGCCAGCGTGCGCCGCAACCCCAAAACTCTCGCTACTCCTTCACCTACCAGAGCAAAGATGGAGCAACTCATAAGTTTCAAGAGTGTCTCTCATTCGCGGCTCCTCTAGTGGAAGCAGCGGTCCCTCTCCCTACCGTCTGTTTCGCGTTGCATTGCCGAGCTCCACTTCACCGTGTTAGCGAATCAGCTCAACTTCCCGAACATCCGGGACACACATCCAATATGGCGACCTGGCGCAAAGATGCCTCCTTGCCCAAGAGAGTGTTCAGACAGTCCGACTAGCAGATATAATAACTCAGAAGCTCACGGGTTGTGTACTTTCATTATTATATCTTATAAACACTGGAAAAATACGTAGATGACCTATTTGCACTTTTAACTCACACGTCACAGCTGCTTCTCTGCATTCATCTGTCTCCCCTTTCTCTCTCACACCCTCTAAGTTGCTGCTCCCATGACCTTTAGTTCACTTCAGATTAGTCCATTACAGGCTGACAACATTTATAAACATCCACTTTTTCATACATAGTTTAAGATTCAAGTTTTAAAATGGTTTTATTTGTCACATACATAGTTACACAAGTACAACATGTAGTGAAATGCACCCTGATCGTTCCCCAGACTACAAATTTTAAATAATAAAATTAACACTTAATTTTAGTTTTAAAAAATAGTTAAGACTATATATAATATAATAAAATATATAGAAGAAAAATCTATTACAGAAAAGAATTGAGTATTAGATCTAAGCTAAATATAGATAACTATATGCTAAAGTGCAAAAAGATATGATTGTAAATTGTTGAAAATATATTTTAGGTGAAAGGAATGTTAGGTCTACGGCAGGCAGGTTGAATGTGCATTATATAATATGTGATTACACAATGTTACACAATTTTTGTGCCTATGTTCAAACGGCTTTATGAACACAGACCACAAACGTTTGGTATTTATCTGGACAGTCCCAGAAAGTTCTGGACAGTTCTCACAGTGCCAGAATATTCTGGAAGTCTACTTGGCATTTACAGTTAATGGAGAATTTTCTTGAAAAGAGAAACAGTGAGTTTTTGTGGAACAACAGCCACTTTCTATTTGTTTAAGGCATAAGGAAAAAACACTTTATACCCAGGAACAAAAATAAAATAGAACTCTGTTACAGACTAATAACACTATGTAGATGAAAGTGACTATTTTTTTTTTATTGTGAACACACTAAAGCACCACAACGAAATGTGACCTCTGCATTTAACCCATCACATGTGCACACGTGGAGCAGTGGGCAGCTATCAACAGCACCCGGGGAGCAGTGTAGCAGGATGGTGCTTCAGTAGGTGCCCAGACAGGGACTTGAACTTGTGACCTTCAGGTCCCAAGAGCAATGTCCTAACCACTAGGCCATTACCTTTCGTTATTGTGCTTGAGTTTGTTCACAATGACAAATAGTCACTTTCACTTTCATAGTGTTATCAGTCTGGATAATTAGATAATTAGGATAATTAGAATTAGTTTGAAATTGTGGCGGTGTGTCCTGATTAAGAGTCTTATAGCCTGAGGATAGAAAATTCTCCTGAGTCTCTGTGTTTGGCAGTAAGAGTCAATGTCCATCAAAACATTACAGTGTTTCCATCACTATGAATTTAGCATTCAACAACCACATGTATAGTTAAATAATACAGTCCATGAACTCCATCATGAAATTACATACACTCTGCAAAACAACAATGAAATTTAAGAAGTTCCAAACCCCCCAACACACCCCCATTCAACACATCAAAACACAATGTTTCATCACTCTGTTATCACCTCTGATTGTTTTTCAGTATTTCTCTACCAAATTTTGTCCTGTCTAATGACGTGACTTTGCTCTGCAGTGTGTAACAGAACATTCTTCATAACACAGTGGTACTGAGAACCAACCTTTCACTGCAGCCGAGCTTAAGGACCACAGTTAGTGATGGAAAACACTGTAGCATGCAGAAAACCCTAGTTCAGCTTTCATTCATTTAATTTCATTCAGTTTTATGAGTCACTTATCCTAACCAGGGTCACAGGACACAATAGTGGAGCACCTTTCAGAGCACAAACGCTGAAAGGCAGAGAAACACCCAGGACAGATCCCCAGTCAATTGCAGAGCGGGTTCTCAAACAAATAAACAGTCACACCCAGGAGTAAATCTCCAATCCACTTGACAAACCCATCACTGGACTGTGATAGGAAACCAGAGATTCTGGCGGAAACCCAGGTAGATACAGGGAGCAGTATAAACAGGATCTGACCTTTAAACACTACAGTTTGTCTGGTGACTAAATGCATCGCTGACAAGGTGCTTGTTAATGCTTGCAGACAAAGCCAAAAAATGGTCCGGCCCCTATTTATCTACAAAGATCTACACAGGTCACAGCTCGCCCTCTTAAAACTTCTTGTTCAGCCCGACTGGACCCCCCTTCTTAAAAAACAAAGACAGACATCAAAACTCCTCTTAGTTTTGGCTTGTAAGTGGTGGAACAAACTTCCTCTAACTTTTAGAATGGCAGAGAACCATGGTCTCCAAACAACAACTGAATACCCACTTCTTCAAAGAGCACGCAGGACAAGAACTTCAAACTATTAACAAACATTCTCAGAGCTAAAATAAAATTTGCCTTTAATGCGTAAGGATGATCTTTAGCTCTGGTAGAATCTTGGTTAACTAGCAGCTCTTAACTGAAGTCTAGGTTTACTAGACTTTTTACAGATTTTCATGTAGACTACAAAGAACCTCTGTATATCACACTGGGTAAGAGCATCAGCTAAATGTCTTAAGTATAAGTGTACTTGATCTGATTTAGGGTCATTTTACTTCATGAAGAGATTGATATTTAGCTGATCAGTTGAATCTGGTGAGCTATAATAGGAAGGCATTGACCTGCGCAGTTCTGGGGCCCTCTAAAAAAATTCCCAATTTCAGAACTGCAGCCACATTTTTACCAAGTTCAAGGTTTGTGTCATTCTGAAGGGCATAAGTGAGGACTAATTTCATGCCTGCTTCCTCCAGACTGCAGAGGGCAGTGAGTGGATCCAAATTAGATCTCAAATCAGAATAACTTTCATCCTCTGCCCCATACAGGTGGATTTTTTTCTGGGTACATTTGGTGCTGCTCATTACAGAGCACAAAAGCCCTGAAACATCTTTCTGCTCTAGATTCAGATGGTGGGTGGGAGACTGACAGCTAGTGGCTTTCTCTGTGAAACTGACAGCACTTTGGAGGAGGAAGTTTCAGAGCTAATCCAGTTGATCATGGGATGTGACTTTATCTTCAGTGGACTCTTTATAGAACATTTGAGGCTCCTTGAGAAAAGTGGAAAGTGCTGAAGAAAGATTTAAGGACAGTACATTCTAAAGTTAGGGAAATGTAAAGTCACAAAGATTTATTTCAGTGATGCCTTAGGAGAACCACTGTTGGTTCCCTAAAGAACCATATTTGACAAAAACATTTGTCAGTGTGAAGAGCCATGCAAAAGGAAAAGTCTTTCATATGATGTTTCTATACCAATTTAATATTGCTAATGTATTTTTCTCTAAAAAAAATAAAGTTCTAAAGTTCTTTTCACTAACACATCTATACAGAACCATCCCTTGAAAGATTCTTTAGGAAACCAAAAGAAAAAAACAACAATTTTTGGCAACTAACCCACCAGTGAACCTAGAAATCTGTTTATATGTGTTTATAGAATCTTGATAGTGGTATAACAGAGGTAACCTGAAAAAAATCTGTTTTGTTGAGCGAGGCGTTTGGTTCTATTCACTGCCCACCATGAAAATCAATGACTCAGCATTTCACTTTAAACCACGCTGAATGACTTATTTTACATCTAAAATCAAATAGATTCAAAAAGTGGGCAGCAGGTTGGCAGTATTGGTGACAGCATATCACATGAAATAAAGTACAAACCCCATTTCCAGAAAAGTTGGGATATTTTCCAAAATGCAATAAAAACAAAAATCTGTAATTATGTTAATGCACATGAACCTTTATTTTAGATCAATTTAAAAAGTTGGGACAGAGGCATGTTTACCATTGTGTTATTTCCCATTTTCGTTTAATAATACTGTTTAATCATTTTGGAACTGAGGAGACTAATCATAGTAGTTTTGCAATTGGAATTTTTGTCCATTTTTGCTTGTTATATGACTTCCGTTGTTCAACAGTCTGTGGTTGCCATTGTCTGAGTCTCCTCTTCATGATGCTCTGCACATCTTAAATAGCAGATAGATCTAGACTGATCGGAGGCCAATCAAAGACACATACTTTGTATTTATGAAGCCACATTGTGGTAGCCTATGTAGAATGTGGTTTGACATTGTCCTGCTGGAATAAGTATGGACGTCCCAGGAAGAGACGTCACCTTGTCAATGGTACCTTCACATGCATGCAACTTACCAAAGCTGTGGTCATTGATGCACCCTCATACCATCCCAGATGTTGACGTTTGCACCTTTCACTGATAACAATCTAGATGATTGTTTTCATTTTGGCATGAAGAACTCAATGGCTGTTTTTTCCAAAAACAAACTGAAATGTGGACTCATCAGACCGCAGCATAGCTTTGCACATGGCTCCACAGCACATGGTTTTTTAGACCATGTTAGATGAGCTCAGGCCCAGAGAATTTGCTTGCAAAGACTGAGCCTTTCCCCAGTCACAATACCTCACCTGCTACCAATTAGCCCATTTATTGTGGAGTCTTCCTAACCAAAATTACTTGAATATTCTGTGCACTTTTCAATCTTAGGTGCAATAATACAACAAGTTTACATTTTTTATTTAACAAACCCAAGTCAAGTCAAGTCAAGATTTTTCATTAAACCCTGAATACATAAACACAAAAATCTGATACATTTATTAAATTCTCTTAAAAGTTCTCAGAGATGTCCTCAAATGTTTGTTTATGCAACAGAACCACCTGCAACTGGCATGCCTTTGTCTAATGTCCGGTGAGGAAGCTCACTGAAAAGGTCTACTAATTGAAAACACAGCGATATCCATTGGACTTTTTTCAGTGCACATTTCAGTTAGATATAGGGACTGAAATTGTGCTAGACCAAATAACTGACCAGAAAAACTAAAGGTTTAAATAAAGGTTTTTGTGAATTATCATATCACAGATTTTTGTTTTTATTACATTTTGGAAAATCGCCCAACATTTCTGGAAATGGGGTTGGTAATATCTCAGCCAACTTTACAATTGCCAAGTAAGGTCAGACAGAGCAGGTATTATCAAAGGTGTCACTGGCCATGGCCATGCTCTTTGAAACGAGGATCTCATTCTGAGTGGTTTTGAACATGACACTAAAGCATTGCTTTGATGTTGAAAACTCTCTGATCCCTGGCCCCAATGCAAGCACATCCTATTGCAAGTGACTATGTGACGATTTTAATGACCACATACCTGCTAAAATTTACACTATTCCACTTACAAAAGGAAACAGTGACTCATGTGACTGATTTGAACATGTGGCTTCATTATAATTTCAGACATGCTGAGACAGGTCTATTCTCACTGCCACTTTGACTTTCTGTTCTTTCAAGGTCAATAAGAACCATGGAAGGCACATACTTAATGTTGAAAATGTGCTCTGTGGTATGCCTCAGGGGCTCTGAGCATCACTGCAAGCTTATAAAAGAGCATGTGGTCTATGCTGGCGTTCCTCACTGCTGATCCTAGTGTACCCTCTGCCCTATCCATTTAAATGTTTAATTTGCTAACATTCATTTATTCTTTCATTTGTTTTCTGAGCCACAGGGTTCTCCGGAGCACCGACACATAGACAAACACACCCGTTCATTTAGTTTCTGCAATTCTCTTGAAATACATGTCTTTGGCTGGTGGGAGGAAACCAGATCTCTAAGAAGAAGCCCATGCAGACATTGGGAGAAAATGCAAACCCCTCACAGAATGGACCTATGCTGTGAGGCAATTGTGCTAGGCAGTGCACCACCATGTCACCGCTGCTGTTACATTACTTTTACTCAGGAAGGACAGTTAATTCACTGAGTATTAAGAGTGTCTGGTGTGTTTGAGCAGGAATACACCAAAATATGTAGGGCTGGGATTTTCCAGGACCAAAACTGAGAACCAGTGGTTTAGGAAATGGGCTCTAGAACTGAGTTCATTGGTCAACCAAGATAAGATGGTGGCCTAGTGGTTAGGACACTGCCTTCGGGACCTGAAGGTCGCAGGCTCGAGTCCTGGCCCGGGCACTACTGAGGTACCCTTGAGCAAGGTACCGTCCCACTACACTGTTCCCTGGGCGCTGTTGATAGCTGCTCACTGCTCCACGTGTGATGGGTTAAATGCAGAGGTCACATTTTATTGTGGTGCTTGAGTGTGTTCACAATGACAAATAGTCACTTTCACTTCATAAAAACAGGCTATTCAGACAAAAGAAAAAAACTCAGTATGGGTTTTGTGTAAAACAAAAAGTAAAAAGTTCAACAGTCATACAGAAAAGAGGCTAATTTGTATTGTGAAGTATGGGGTGAATATGTGATTCTGTAGTGTTTTTTCTTTGGATTCCTGGTAAGATGCCACCATCATGAAGTCTGCAAACTCCCAGACTACATTTTAGGGCAAAACTTGTTTTGTTTGAACTTACACCACCTCACGACATCCAAGAATTCTAAAGGATCTGAGAGATTTTATAAGGAGTGGTTTTGCATGTCTTTCCGTGACTCTGTGCTGCTAGCAAAGTAGTGAAAACAGAGGTGATAGTATTTTTTGAAATATTATCCATCCATCCATCCATTTTCCAAACACTTCTTCCGTTTCCAGGTCACGGGGAAGCTGGAGCCTAAGGCGGGGTACACCCAGGACAGGAGGCCAACCCATCACAGGGCAACATACATACATACAACCATTCATACACACATTCGCACCTATGGGCAATTTTCCAATCCAATCAACCTACTGCAGCCTTTTGGACAGTGGGGGGAAACCGGAGCACCCGGTGGAAACACACGCGAACACGGGGAGAGCTTGCAAACTCCGCACAGAGAGGCACCTCTGGCCAACCCGGGGATCGAACCCAGGACCTTCTCACTGTGAGGCGACAGTGCTAACCACTGCCGCCCCTGAAATATTATCTTTATTTAAATTATTTAACATTTATTTTAATGACGTGACATTTACTTAATCTTTTCTGAGAAAGCCTTTCACTTATAGCCTATATACGTGCAGCCACTGAAAAGCCAAAACAGAGCCAGTTTTCCCCCATTTTTATCAAGGCCAATAACTGTGCATGGCACTGTATATTCTTAGCATAAATAAGAGTTATGTCTGATCATTCAGAATGTGAAATTATTCATTAATGCACTTGGCACATATTTTTACAGGTATTTTATATATTCCATTATCTTTGCTCATTACCATCGTGTATTATTGATGCATTTCTGCTGCTAGCGGAAAAAACACAGCAGTAAAAAAAATACAATTTTCAAAGCAAAATCAATACAAAATAAAATGAAAGGAACTAATTGCTGCCGAGCTCTTTTCAGTGGAGAGTGCAGGTTTTCTAGACTGGCTAAAAAAATCCAGTATACATATATGGCTCGGACCAAGAAAGCAAGTTGTCAAAAAAGTGTCAAAAATTAAATTAGTCAAATTAGCAACTACAGTTTGAGATTTTGCATTGTCACCTCACTTCCATCTGCTTTTTTTTGTTATCGTTGTCTTTCCTTGTCCCCCACCGTAGCCCTTCCTTCTCCTTAGTGTGTTCACCTGTGTGTAGATTGTGAGTCCAACTATTCCAAGTGTTCCTAGTCTTGTCATTACAGGTACCCCTGCGTCTGGTCTTGCACCACTTCTATGGTTATGAGTTGGTTTTGTCCTGGTTAGCTTGTGCTTACCCCATGTTAAATGTGCTATGCTCCTTGGTTATTTTTCTTATGTTCTTTCTTTACTTTTTAGTATTTGCTTTAATAAAGTCTGACCCACACCTACATCCTGCAGCAACACCTCATTTCTGCTATTTTATAAATTATTATTATATCATATTTCTCATTGTTTCAAATGAGTTGCTCTTAATTTTCAAGATATTTTATCATTATTTAGGCTTAAACACACACATATAAAAGTGTTTCCCTCATCCAAAATGTACTAGAGTCTGACAGCTTTACGGAAAGGTGGGCCCCTGAGGGCACGCACACTGCACCCAGGGCTCTTCATTAAAAGCAAGGTTTTGGTCTCCACAGGCCCAGCACTGAAACTCTAGTACAACCCCTAAAAGCAGTGGAGGAGAAAAGAGAGAGAGGAAGATGAGGAATGAGTCATGACGTCTTTCTTCATGCTTTGGCCCTGAGTGTGGACATGCTAGGCCATTAGACAGTTCATGAAATACACCATCTCTAAAAGCAGCTCCATCCATAACCACCAATAGAGCATATGCATTTCAGCCAGTTTCACTTTAGACCAGAGTTATGTGCTCAGCCTAGTCATTGGTGCATATGACTATTAGTGTCTGTCAGTCAGATGGAATGATTTTGGAGTTATCTCAGTATGTTAACAGTGCAAAGGGCTGGACTGTGACAGCTGAAATTCATGTTATGGTGGTAGCATAGACTTTTAAACATAAAAGTGTCAAAAAAGAGCTTTTTAGAGTGAATACCATAGAAGAGCTGTTGCAGGTTCCCCATGGAGTCTTTCAGTGTCTGGGTTTTGACTGGCCTACCAAATAACACTATTAACAGAATACAGAATATTCAGAATTCAGCAGGTAGAACACGTATAAAAGTAAAGAAATCAGATTTCTATGAACGTTTCTATGAACTTTACTGGCTAACTGTGTCTTTTAGAACACATTTTAAAATTATTTTCACTTACAAAGCACTTAATGGTCAGGTACCATCTTACATCACTGATATTTTAACTATCTGTTCCCCCAGAGCTATTAGATCTTCACAGTCTCCACGTATCAGGAGTTCAAAAGAAATATAGTGGGGAGGCAGTTTTTTTCATTGCGTACCCAAACTATGGAACACATTACCAGCAGCAATAAGAGAAGCTGAATCACTTTCCTGTTTTAATAAAAAAAAAAAAAAGTCCTTACTTTGTTAGATTTTTTTTTAGAATTTTTTTTCTCTAATGGACTAATATCTTCTAAGACCCTGTCCAGACGAGCACTGTTTTGAAAATATCTCTGTCCACATGTAAACGCAAAAAAAGATGTCAAAAGCCAAAGCGACAGGTGGCATGAGGCGGCTTCTTGTGGAAGCACAAGCTTGCTTTCAAAGTTGTCCCACCAACCATTGTTCCAACCATATCTGGATGACGATGTTGTACAGTTGTACTTTCGACCAGATCGTCCAACAATGCTCGTCTGTCTTCAGACTAGTTTAACTAACCATTAAAGTTATAGACCTTAACTTATATCACCTTATGAAACTAATGTTCTGTCTTTATTTTATTGCTATCTGCTGTCGATCAGAGGAGGATGCCTTCCCCTTCTGATTCTTGGTTCCTCTCAGGGTTTCTTCCTTCAGCCTTAGGGAGGCTTTGCCTTTGGCTTGGTCATTAGAGGCTCAGAACAGGATTTTGTAAAGCTACTTTGTGACGACTTCTCTTGTAAAAAGCGCTATAGAAATGAAAATTGAATTGTATTGAACCCCACAGAGGTTTAAAAGTGGAAAGTCCGTTATCAGTGGCAGAGGAGCGTTTCTTTATGGCCCAGTCTGTAAATATTCATGAACCAGCAAAAGTAAATTGATTAATATTTCTTGGGCGAACTCCAGGATGACAATGATGTATCATACACCGTGGATCCAACAAACTAAAGTCGATTACAGCCTGGGCATAATCATTACACTGGGCAGTTAAAACAATAAAGTGGTCTGATATTTCATTAATCTAATGTTACATTCCTCTGATTTAGTGGAACATTGTTTTTTTTTCAGGGTTGGGATGAATATAATGAGGTAGAAGTCCAGCATTTTGGGGTTGTTAATAAAGATTCTGCACTTTCCAAGCCAAATTTATTAAGGAATGGGTTGTGCAATTCTTTTTTGACATTGCGGAAGCACAAAAACATGTACAGATAATGGGAAATGATCCATGAGTGTGTAAGAGATTTTTAGAGAAACAGTGGGGGCCAAACCAAAGCTTGAGAATTTGCTTTAGGTATAGATCACTTCACAAACTGGACACAGAAAGCCCTGGTTTATCAAGAAACCTGCTTGAATAGACTTTGAGGAACCCTGGGAAAATGTAGGGTTCTTCCAACAAACCATTTTAGGACATTTTCTTAGAAAAAGGGGTACTAGAACTGAAGCATGGGGCTGAAGATAGAACCCACTAATGGTTTTTAGACTATTGAGGGTTGCTTCAGTAATCCATTATATGAGAGTTTTTTGAGACTGGCAGCACAGTGGAACAGTGGTTAATCTCTTAAGGACCGCCCATGGTCTTAAGACATGTATGTTAGGTGGACTGGAGATGCTGAATGCTCCTTGGTGTGATTGTGAGTGAGTGTATCTGTCTGTGTGTTTGACTGGTGTCCTGTTTCTCTGCCTTTCACCCTATGAGAGCTGGGATAGGCTCCAGCACCCCCCAAAAACATAATCCTGGTGAGGAGAATCAGTTCAGAGGATGAATGGATGAGTGAAAGAATGGCTGTCAGAGTCACCTAAATTGTACCCTATTAGATATTCCAGACATATTTAGTTTTAAAAAAGTTAAAAGTGACTATTTGTCATTGTGAACACACCCCATCACGCAAAGTGCACCACAACAAGATGTAACCTCTGCATTTAACCCATCCACAGGAGCAGTGGGCAGCTATCAACAGCGCATGGGAGCAGTGGAGCAGGATGGTACTTTGCTCAAGGGTCCCTCAGTGGTACCTGGGCTTGGACTTGAACCTGTGACCTCGGATCGCACGGGCTAGTCTCTTACTACTAGGCCACCAGTGCCCTACAAGGATGAAGCACAAATGCACATACATACAGATAATGGAGACTTATGGAGGAGTGTGCAACAGCTGTAAAACAGATCACTTACATGGAGAGTTAATGAAGCAACAGGGCCAAACACGCCTGAGAAATCACATTTCGAGGTCAAATATAAATGATCTGACAAATGGAACGCAGAGCAGATGAGGAGCTAATGGACCATTTTTGTTTTCAATTCATGAGAATCATTCAGCTGAGATTTCTGCACTGCATACCTGATGCTTATGATACATGGCCTTAAATAGATATCGTACCTTTTCTGTGCAGTTCTGTGCATTTCTTTCTCTGCAGTACAGCTCAGCAGGACGTTGCAGCTTTTACCAGCCTGGGGTCAGAGGAATCACACCTGGAATGAAATTTTGTAAATATTTGGCCGATAGATCGCCCTTCAGACGCTGTCGACTGTGTTGTAGGTCACTCAAGGGAACATCACACAATGGCCAGCTTGTGAGTGGCCAAACAAACTGGTGTACTCTTTCAGGCAGATAAGCAAAACACACTAGGCAAAACTCACTTCTGACATTGGGCATCCCTAACAATCTCTTTCTCTCTCTCTCTCTCTCTCTCTCTCTCTCTCTCTCTCTCTCTCTCTCTCTCTCTCTCTCTCTCTCTCTCTTTCTCTCTGTCAAGCTACACATGCACCCCTGAGATGTAAGTGATCCTGTCCCATCTTGCTATCTGGACCAGCCTGACCCATACTGATACCCTACATCTGGTTGAAGTTCTTACAGCTGAAACCCACTCACTTCTACTGAGGAGAGTCCATAAACTACCCAAACATGAAGTTCTTTGAAATTGTCTTAAAAATGTAGATAAAACCCATTTCACCATGTTTGGTTGTAACTGTGGGTTCTTCTGACCAGCTGGCCAGTTCAAAAGATCTAAGTGATCTCCAAGGCCTTTTTTCTACTAACACATCTGAAGGCATTTTGGGCCCAAGCCCAAAAGTAGTGTCTTAAAATTAACAATATTCTTGACTGGAAGCCAGAGCAATGATCTGAGAACTGGAGCAACATGTTCCTGTTTTTGGACAGGGCAGAGAATAGAGTATTGCAGTAATCTAGTCCGCTAGAGATAAAAGCATAAAGGAATCTTTCCAAGTCACTTTGTGGCATCAAACTGCTGACTTCAGATATTTCCAAGGTTACCACTTTAACATTCAAGAGAGTACCAAGATTTTTTGGGTTTGGTTTTTTAGTTTTAAGGTGCTTGGTTTTCATGGAAGGGAGCAGAAGTGTGTCTGTCTTTAGTGTTGACATTTCTGCAAGTAGTGTAAGCAGCAAGAGGAACTTTAGCACAGGGAGGATAACAGATGGAACAGCTGTTCTCTGGCAGAAATTCCAGAGGTGTATACAGATAATAAACAAACTGAAAGTATTGCAGTCATGTAAAATACCAGTTTATACCAGGAAGATATTTGTCACTTAATTTAACCACTTAGTAACCTGTAAATACTAATCCAACTCTGTTAGCGCATGCAGGCGGATTCAGGTTTGGGTTGCCCATATCGCAGCACTAGTTGGGGCAGGACAGGTTGAGTCTGAAAGTTGCAGGTACAGGTTCATAACCATGCAGACATATCATTCCAGGTATGTGGAGGTACACAGCTGGCTAGACTAATCGCAAGACATGGTGTTTAAAAAGCTACAGTCATTTAAAGGCTGGATAGCGTTGCAGCCTTTTCATCCACAGCATCAGCAGAGAGATTGCCTTTCCATAATACAGCGTGGACAGATTCACACTGTATCTAGTTATTGATCGCCCCCATGAAAGCTACATTATGGTCTTTGAAATTTACGACAGGCTGGGGTGTGCTCAGGCACAGACCTGTCAAAGCAATATTGGAAATAAATATTAGAGATAATCATTTAAGAGCGACAGCAACTTGATGTGACAGAGCTTTTTCTTTGCAAGATCACGTTGTGCTCTCTCTGGAGTTTCGAATCGATGGACCTTTTATGAGCATGCATACAGTAATATGATCTGAAAGTAAGCGATAAGTGGTTCAAAGCTGTTGCTCTCACTCTTTCTCTCTCTCTCTCTTTGTGACATGTATTGAATTTAGCCAGCAGTAGCAGAGGCCTCTGCCTCTGTTAACCTACAATGATACTGAGCCTCAATTACCTGTGGGCAAACAAAGCTTAAATAAGACTTTGCTGGTCTGCTCTGGGCACAAAGGTAAGTCCTCAGATAGGAAGTCTTCTATCTGAAGGCCTCCTGGAGCTCCAAATCCAATCAAAGGCTCTGGGAGCTGGAGAGAAGGAGGAAACAGAAGAGCTAAGAGAGAGCAGAGACCTCCAAACAGAGCCAATGCCTTGGGGTGTTAATTAGGGCACAGGAGGAAACGCTGGCTTTTAGGAGGCCTTGCAGGTAATGCACTTCAGCATGATCCAGCCTGGACTGAGCAGTGAGAGCTCAGAGACAGCACCATCTCAATGGGCTACGAGAACTTTTAATAGGGCTTTCTGCCAGGCTGCAGGTCATGCCATGTGTGTATACTTGTTTTCAGGCACTTTCAGGACTTTTTAGGAAAGCCAGACTAAACCAGTGCTAACCTATAAGACCTATTAACCTAACCACAACCAGGACGAAAACAGCTCTGACTTTTTACAGTGCTTTTTACATATGTTACATTTTCTTAAACTGAATAGAAAACCATTGTTTGGTTACTGAGCAGCTGAAGCCTTATAGGGAGCAAAAATGGGCACAAGTTTCACTTGAAGAACTACAACAATTAGTCTCCTCAGTTCCTAAATGATCAAACAGTGTAACTTAAAGAAAAGGTGACGTAACAGTGGTAAACACAACACTTTCCCAGCTTTCTCTGAGTGTGTTGCAGGCATCACATTTTTAATTTGTTACAAAATACAATTAAGTTGTTCAGTGAAAACTGGAAATGTATTTTTGGCCTTTGTCAGTTAAATAAAAGTACAAGAGAATGAACAAATCATGCATTCCTGATGGGGGATTTCAGGTTCAGCAATGATGCATATAATACATTCAGGACATATTATTATTATATATAGTGCATCTTATTGTTACTTGTAGATATTTCCATATATTTAATACATACAACCTCAGATCCAAAAAAGTTGGGATGTTGTGTAGAATGTAAATATAAACAGAATGTAACGATTAACAAATCTTATAAACCTATTTTTTATTTACAACAGAACATAGAAAACATATCAAATGTTTAAACTCAATAAATGTACAATGTTAAGAAAAAAAAAGTTGGCACAAGACCACTACGCAGCACTTTGAGCATTGATGGAGCCTTTTAAGATGTGCAAGATAACTACAAGTCGAATGGCCCCTCCCTTCTTTAGTCCAGAGGATGCAGTTTATATGTCTTCCAAAAATTTCTAATTTCATCCACAGAACTGTTTTCTACTTTGCCTCAGTCCATTTTAAATTAGCTTTGGCCCAGAGAAGACAGTGGCATTCCTGGATCATGTTCACATATGGCCTCTTTGCTTTAACCTGCATTTGTGAATGGCATGGCGAACTAAGTTCACAGACAGTGACTTTTGGAAGTGTTCCCATGCAGTGATTTCCATGAATCAGAATCACGCCTATTTTTACTGCAGTGCCTCCTGAGGGCCCACACAGTATGGACATCCAATATTGATTTCAGCTTTGTCCCATGCACACAGAAAATTCTGCAGATTCTCAGAATATTTTGATGATATTATGTACTGTAGATGATGAGACATAAAAGTCTTTGCAATTTTATGCCGAGGAACATAGTTCATTACACAATTTGTAGATGCAGTAGTTTGCAGGTTGATGACCTCTCCAAAATGCTCTTCATACCCAGTCATGTTACTGATCAGCTGCCACTTAACATTAATAGTTGCTTAATGATCCTTTAGCAGCATCTTTTCAGTTCCACTTGCTTTTCCAGCCTTTTGTTGCCTTGTCCAAACTTTCTGCAGATATGTTGGTGCCATTAAATTCTAAATGAGTGAATATTTTTCATGTAATAATATGTCTCACTTTTAACATTTGATGTTTTCTATGTTCTATTAAAAATGTTGGTTTATAAGATATCATATATAATATCATTGCATTATTATTTATCCCTTACACTACGTCCCACCTTTTTTGTATTTGCATCTACAAACTGTGCAATAGCTTCTTCCCCCAAGCGGTCTGGCTCCTGAACACCATGTTGCGCCCTCCCTCACTGAACTGCCTTCTCCATAAACTGCTCTGTCCTATATAACCCCCCCCCCCCACACACACACTGTTTACAGTCTTTACCATGTCTTGTTTACAATCTGTCATTCTTGCCTGTTTACTTACTCCTTCAACTTGCACTTGCTCATAGTACGCCACATACTAATTATCTACAAATTATTTGCCATTTTGCATTGTTTCCTATTGTCCTTAGTATATAGTCTGTCTGTCACAGCCCCCACATGCCCCCCCCAGTCCTTCTTTTGCTAGAAATGTGTATAGGAATATGTATATTTAGATGTACAGATATTTACCCTCTTCTCCTATTCATAATTATGTGATCTGTCTGTGTCGTTGTCTTACTGTGCTGCTGTCCAGCTGTGTGAAAGTTGCACCCTTGGTTAAGATAACAATAAAGCTCTACTTACTTACGATCCCCAGTCATGGACGAGTAGATAGACAGACAGACAGACAGACAGACAGAGAGAGAGAGAGAGAGAAAGAGATAGAGAGAGAGAGAGAGAGAGAGAGAGAGAGAGAGGGAGAGAGAGAGAGAAGCGCAGTCTGTCTGTGATTGGCACTGGACACCTGGTAATGTCTAGGCTAAGACAGAGGTAATCATGGACCTTTCAGTCTGAAGACAAACAGGAAACCTTGAGTTTTATTAGGACTAGACAGTGTCTGTAACAGGGGAGGCAAAGTCCTAAAGAGAAAGCTCTCAAGAGTTTACAGGATCATATCAGCTGCAACTGCATCAGTCACAGTTCAACTGGAAGAAATGGAGGAAAAGCTTTTGTCTGAGGATGTTCTTCCCTTTCCCACAGGAAGGATCAGTACAAGGGGAAAGTAGCAGCAACATGAAGGACATGCGTTTGGTCAGTGAGAGGCTGGATCTGTGTGCTGGCCTGCGAGCTTCAGGATAATTTAGGCTTAGGAAGGGCAGAGTTTCATCCAGAATCATTGTAAGTGTATGCAAATGTCTGTGGGAGAGGGACAGTGCAGTGAAGCATTATCTCCTAGACATGGATTAAAGCCAGTCTCAGACTAAATTACACTGTCAGCAGGAATTCTGCATCGAAAATCATTTCAGCAATGGATTCAGGCACCGTTCAGCTGTGTGTGTGTGTGTGTGTGAATGAGAAAGAGAGAGAGAATGAAAGAAAAGAGTGGAAGAGAGACAGAGAAAGAAGAAAGACTAAGTGAAAAACAAAGCAAGAATGAGAGAAAGAAAAGAGAGGCAAAGTGACGGAGCCAGGGAGGAAGAAAGACTGACCATGAAAGAGAGCGACTAAGCAAAAGCGAGAGATAGATAAAGAGAGAGTGAGGGATAGAGAGACGAAGACCGAGGGATTGAATGAGAGGGAATGAGAGAGAAAGAAAAAGAGAGGGAGAGAGAGACAAAAAGACAGGAAGACAAACAGATGGAGAAAAGGACTAGAGACAGATAGGGAGGGACAAAGAGAAAGACTAGAGAGAGGGGGAGTGAGAGAGAGAAAGAAAGGGACAAAAAAGAAGGAATGAAGGAGGAAGAAGAAAAGAGAAGAGACAGAGCATGAGAGAGACAGACTAAGCAAGTGGGGGGGGGCAGAGAGAGAGAGACACACACAAAAAGACAAATGGGGAGAAAGAAAAAGCGATGGAGGAAGAAAGAAAGAAAAAAGAATGAAACAATGGGAGAGAGGAAGAAAGAGGGGAATAGGAACAGAGAGGGAGGGAGCCTTCTAGAGAAAGACTAGAAAGAGAGAAAGAAACAAAGAATGAGAGAGAGAGAGAGAGAGAGAGAGAGAGAGAGAGAGAGAGAGAGAGAGAGGAATGGAAGGGAGAAGGAGAAAGAGAGAGGGAGTTAAAAAGGGAACGAAAGAGAAAAAAGAAAAGAGACACCATTAGAGAGAGGAGATTAAGAAAGTGTATGTGTGTGTGTGAGAGAGAGAGAGAGAGAGAGCGAGAGAGAGAGTGAGTAAGTGAGTGAGTGAGTGAGAGAGAGAGAGAGAGGAGGCATAAGGGGCACATTAATTTTGCAGACTGAAGATCTGAAGGTGAAAAGTGTTTTTTATTCACAGTAGCTTCACACAGCAGAGCTCTCCTTTACTCTAAACACCTCGAAGCTCATCCTCATTGCTTCTAGATTCGCAAGTGTTTGACTAAAACACTGAAATAGTGCACGTGTGAGGGTAAAACAGACTATCTGGCTTCAATAAGTTAGAACCTATACATTTCTTCAAACAGGAGTGAAATAAATAAATAAATCCTATTTAAATATCGTCGTATTTCATCGTTACGTTCGCGCCGGTAAGAATATACTACTATCATCATTCTGTAGATTATGTCAGAATCATGGGCTCACTCCCAGTTCTCATAAACTGTTCTCTTTGTTACAAATATAAACTACTCTGTTTTTATTACTCTGTCATATAATATAGAAGTATCTGTTTGTATGTACACTGTCAACACATTCAGCTGCATCAGTCAGTGAGGACCGCTTCAAAACGAGCTTCGGGCCGCGTGCAAAGTGGGCTCAGAACACAAACCTGAAACTTCAAACCAAACGCAAACATAAAAGAAAAGCAAAGGCTGATGCAAAGAAAACAGTCATCAATATGGCTTCACCTGAGGACGTCCCTCCACACGCGATTATTGTGTTTTATCTTGTTTTTTGATGCTGCATTTGGAATATTGAATATTTTTGAGTGTGCTGTCAGAAGGGCAGGACCCCCCCCAAGACCACGCAACACAACCCTGGCACCTGCCTGGTTGACATTTTTAGTGAAAAACACAAACGCTCTGTTGTTGTTGTTGTAGCTTAATTCTTTTGTAGTACTTGAGTGGCAATCAAAGCACAGTGCAGGAGGTAAGATGAGCTGACTGAATCCACGCCTGCGTCTACGGTGACTCTCCGGGTGTCCAGCATTAGGACATGATACCAAACACCGGGTTATGGCGACAGATACTGGGGCCATGCTCTTCGTAGTCTTTCTTAGAGTGGCACACTTGGAAGAACTCGGGCTGTAATGAAAAGACAGAAATGTGCAACAAATATAACAAAACGACCTTTGATTTGGAAAAACACAAACACAGCATTGTAAATGAAGCAATACGCTACGAGTGGTTATGCTTTACAGTCATTTTATCAGTGGTCTTCTTAGGCACAATAGAGACTATGCATTGACACCACTTTCCCACCAGAATACGCCCACTCAGTCATACTGAGTGGCAAAACATGGTGCAATATGGCTGCCTTCAGTAAGGGAAACTGTAAAGCCGGGAGCAAAATGACCCATTACGTGCTTCAATTAAAGGCAGTTGGGCTCGACAGTGATCCTTACAACTTACCAAACATCCAGTGAGTCATGAACATTGCCATGTGGTCAGGAATTTGCTTTCCTCACACTTATTACCTGATTTCGGGAATTGCCAGGTGGGGAAATACGCAAAGCCTGAAGGCCTACAAACAAATGTCAGGATTCCTGACCACATGTCAGTGCCCATGGATCTCTGGTTCTTTGGTAAGTTGTAAGGATCACTGTTTAAGATATAGGAATTTAAATAAATACATAAATACATAAATAAATACTAATGGAATAGCTGCTTACACTTCGTTTGCTTAGCAACCACGGTCTGCTCTTAATAAGCTACAGTTGCTTGGTGGAAGAATTGTAGTTATGATACATTTATTAATTATAACAAGTGCTTTACTTAATTGAAAATTGCTGTAGTTTGTAATATTGTGTACTTTTACCGGCCTAAAAATACCCCCTAACAGTAAAATCTAGTGTAACAGCCCTTCATAGCTTATTACTCATCAACACCTGGAAGAATAACAACAGTTATATAGTACAGATATAATAGCAGCAGGTCATGTGAGCTATCTAGTTAAAAAGATACAAGCCATTGTATTTTTTTTTACCTCTGTCTGCATGTACATGCATTTTTTAACACTAGGTGATATTTACCGTGGAAGCCAGCATGGATCCTCCGAACCACACAGCATATCTCTGCATATGATGCGTGATCACCTGCACTTCCATTGGCTTGGGCTGAAAGATGGGGCAAAAAGACACTGAAGAACCCCCTACAGAACCACTGACACCTATCACATGGCCACATGAACTGAACGGACATCAATGTAGATGGGTGCGAAAGAAGCTGACAGACACAAACCCATACACACTTTCCCAGGAGTTCAGGCCAATCTACATCAAGCATGATGGAGTAAAGACAGTTTCTAGATGAATATAACCCACAAGCTCATCGATGCAGCGCTTCTCAGCATTAGCCTGCTGATATAAGGTCAGTTTGTATCTTCTAACCTCCTTATGAATGCAAAGAGAATTTTGTTCTACAAAGAGATGACCCTGTGTTCACCCAGAGTCGCACACTCTCATAGTTCGACCTTGGATTTCAAGGATTTGGTCAAGGCCTCTTGGGACTGTACAGATCTTTGAGATTTTAGTGGTCATGAGATCACAAGGGCAGTCTTTACTGCTATAAATAGAAAAACGACCTAAAAACGTGGGGTATCTCACATTTAACAGGCTTTGTATCGCCTGTGATTTTTGTCAATGCTGCCATTTCTCACTTTCAGAATTGAAACTGTTTTTTGAGTGCAAACTGGTTGAATAACAGGGATGAAACAATACCCCATACTGCATTGTAATAAATTGTACAGCAGTGTATTATATCATATCTTTTTATGTTAGCTTATGGCTAGTATGCTACTTTGGAGCTAATATGTACAGAGAAAATCACAAATCTCCATTTTTCTTTTTTTTTTATTCTCCATCAACATGGCACCTGGCCTTTACATTGTGTGAAACTTCCATGATGAACAGACCAGCAGAAAAAGTTGCAATTCTGAAGATACTTGTTTGTGGCTTAAGAGTTAAGGTGTGTCCCAATTGTTCATGTAGCACTACTTTTAGGTAGTGTTTGAGTATGTAGTCTGCTTAAAAGTTATAAGTGTCATAGTTTAGTATACTCAAATATCCACAATGCACACTTAAAACGTGTGAATTTGTGAGTTTGGCACTGATGGACACTGTTCCATAATACAGTGGAATAACGAAGGGGAGGAGCTAAAAAACTGATGGATGTGTCAGTAAATGAAGCGGTGTTCTTCTATTGGAGCATCTTTGGTGACTTAAAGCAATGTGGTTAATGAGCAATTTTTTAGTTAAATTTATGTTGTGTGCTAATCTGCTAACTCATGCTATTAAGCTTAGTACATAGTATACTTGTAGAATATCCATAAAATCAGGGTATAGTGTGTAAGTGGGCAGTGGGCAGTGGTGGCCTAGTGGTTAGGACACTGCCTTTGAGACCTGAAGGTCTCAGGTTCGAGTCCCGGCCCGGGCACTGCTGAGGTACCCTTGAGCAAGGTACCGTCCCGCTACACTGCTCCCCGGGCGCTGTTGATGAGGGTGTTCACAATGACAAGTAGTCACTTTCACTTAGTAACTGAGACACTATAAAACACACTGAATGAACCGAAAACCCAAATGAACATATTAACCTTGCTTATTTTGGCTGAATTCTGAGTTTTGAGAATGGTTA
This sequence comes from Arnoldichthys spilopterus, assembly GCA_037974385.1. NCBI lineage: Eukaryota > Metazoa > Chordata > Actinopteri > Characiformes > Lepidarchidae > Arnoldichthys > Arnoldichthys spilopterus. The sequence goes on along the minus strand of JBBPDA010126862.1, from coordinate 3,567 downwards.
CACCCCTACTAATCCAGTCACTTACAAAGGAGACTGTGATGGAGTAGTCAAGGAGGAACATGACAGTGCCCTCAATCCCACCAAAAAGTCTCATTTTGCTGTCAGACGATGGCACCCTAACTTCCAAACCTGCAACCGCTATTACGACTTCACTTTAAAGTCTCGGCTCTGTTCTTGTACCTTCTTGAAGTGTTTTTTTTTGTCACTTTCATCTACAGTTTGCTCATTAGGGATCTGGTCCTTAATTGCTCATTAGGCCTCAGCAGAGCTCCTTTACAACAATGTCTTGTGTGAAAAGGGCTAAACTGAACAGAAAAACACTAGTTCCTTCTCAACAAAAAAGCTAGTTAAAGCAGGCATGGCGATGCACTGTTGCAGCTCAAACTCAGTAACAGTGATCGTGTAAGTATAAGGGGACATCTGTCACTCAAAAACCTACTAACGTGCTGAAGAGTGTTTGTCCTCATTCACCAACATCTTCCTGAGTTTTTTTCTTAAATTTATTCTTGAGAAAGGTCCTAAGAAAAATCTACATCAGATTGATAACCTGTTATTTAGCAGAAACACTCAAATGTGCATAGACTTGCTGTTGAGTGTGTGTAGATTCTGTTCTCACCTAAGAACAAATCCCAGAAAGCAGTGGTGAATGACAGAAATTTCATCCAAACTGTAAGAGGGTTTGAGAAGAAATGTCTTCTTAAGAAAGGTTGGTGAATGAGGACCAATGTTAACAATAAACACAACACAGACTGAGCATGCACACATATATAGAACTCATCCATTCATCCATTTTCTAAACCGCTTCTTCAGTTTCTGGGTCGTGGGGAAGCTGGAGCCAATCCCAGCTGACTACGGGCCTAAGGCGGGGTTCACCCAGGACAGGAGGCTCAACCCATTGCAGGGCAACACATAGACAAACAACCATTCACACTTACACCTACAGGTAATTAAGAGCATCCAATCCACCTATTGCAGCCTTTGGACAGTGGGAGGAAACTGGAGCACCCAGAGGAAACCCACGCGAACATGGGGAGAGCTTGCAAACTCTGCAATAGAAAGGCACGTGTGGGCGACCCAGGGATACAAACCCAGGACCTTCTTGTGTGAGGCTATAAGAGCTCATATCTTCAGAAATGCTACATTCTGTGTTTCTCACCACTTTATCACTTTTTGCCAATGCCAAGTTACATGTTTTGATATATTTTGGTATACACATATGCAAACACCTGAGCACTGAGCGTGCACACACATATGCACAGTGCTTATCACTGTTGCCTCATAACAAGAAGATCCTGGGTTTGATCCCCAAGCCTCAGGTGCTTTTCTGTGCAGAGTTTGCGAACTCTCCCTGTGTTTGTGTGGGTTACCTCCCACTGTCCAAAGGTTTGAGGTTTAGTTTGACTGGACAGACGGTTGTCTGTCTCTATGTTGCCCTGTGATGGTTTGGCCTCCTGTCCTTGGGGAACCTTGCCTTGCGCCCATAGTCAGCTGGGATCGGCTCCAGCTCTCCAATGACCCGAAATGGATAAGGGGTTTGGAGAATGAATGAATCATCACTCGAACACTTCATCACTTGTCAGCAATGCCAACTCATTACATTGTGCAATAAAGCAAAAACAGTGAAGCATTGCGCAATATTTCCATTTTTTTTATCTTAGTATGTCAAAAGGACATTTTTGTCTGTCTGTGTTGTCTGTTATGTCTAGATGTTGTTGTTTTATGTGGTTACATGCACTTTCGACACTTATTGCATATGAGCTTGGACAAACACAATTCCGTTCAGCTATGCACTCCCAGCTGTATGGTGTGAATGACAGTAAAGATCATTCTGACTTTGACTAAGCAGAAGCTAGCAGAGACACAATAGTTATCATAATTCTAGCAAATTTATGATGCCCCTCATTGTCATTATCTTATTTTGTGTAGATGGAAGATGGCTTTTCTACTCTACTCTATTCTCCATTCTGCTCCACCACCTTGCATAAATTACTAGCCACACTAGCACATCAGCCGTGCATGTCTTTTCATTTATGTCTAGTATAAACCATATTAGTAGCCATTTTTTCTGGTCCCTCCCTTTTCGTGTCCCTGTTTCATGTATATATCAAAACACTGACCTTTATTCTGCCTCCACTGAGCTCCTCACTGAGTCTGAGTCTGGCGTCAACCACGCGCTTCAGATCCCTCTGCAGCCGTCGGCCAAAGTCTCTGAACATAGTGGATCCCCCAGACAGCACGATATTCTAGCAAACATACGGAGGAAAGTAGTAAGCAGTGTAAACAGGGCACCAAAGCTCTTTAACAGTACTCCACCATCTGCAAATGAATCTGACATTTCTGATAAACATGTCTTCAAAGTGCCTCGGTGGTTTAAAACAGAAAAACTCTTTTCTGAGGATGTGTGTGATGTTGAGGCACTTAGCAAACAGCAGGTGTCTTAATAAGGATAAGTCGGTAAAGCTCTTGCCGTACACAGCGGTGAGAACTGCAAGGATATCTTCATGGCGAAAAGCCTTCAGAGCAATTATCTGCAGTGTCGACTGCTGCTGTTGTTTCTACATGCCAGTCACAAAGCTCGGGGGTGGTTATGCTTTTCTCTTCGGTTTCTGAAATCTCCTTCAAATATCAAACAAGGAGAAATGTGCACATTCTGAGATCACATATGGGGTCCCTAGGGCTCTTGAATGGAACAACCGTCTAATAGAATCAGAGCTTATTTGTCCAAACTCAGTGAGACCCAGGTCCAGACGTCATTTTTCAAATGATTTACTTTTTCCATTTCATATTAACTATTTGTTTTTTTATGCCTTACTTATGCTTATTTTTGCTTTTTCTTTTATCAATGTTTCATGTTATGTCTTAATTCACTGCTTACTTTACTATTTTAATTGTTTATTTAAAAAAATATTTACTGTAAAGCACTTTTAACTGAATTTCTTCCATAAAATTTGCACTTGGTTTCCCACTATTAACAGATTTTCTGCTGCATTTTACATTTACACATTTATTCATTTGGCTGATGCTTTTATCCAAAGCAACTTCCAGGACAGAGGAAACAATCAAGCATTCGCATTGCATAGAGTAACACTGAGGGTGGTGATACAAGAAGACCAACGCATTTCTTGTAGTTGTAAAATAAATAACAGACGCAACTACTATATATGTGGCACTGCTTTGTGTCGTGGAGGAAACACATCATGTGATGCGGCAGACCTAGCTAATGGAAACTGGATACAACTAAATTAGAAGTAAAGAATTTGGTCAAATTAACCATAAAACAAAAAATAAAATAAAATAAAATAAAATAAAATAAAATAAAATAAAATGAAATTAAAAACCACTGGGAAAGTTTGCAGGAAAGCTGTAGGGAATAAATGAATACAAAAAGAACAAATACTCAGAGAGAACAGTAGTGACAGCTGACTGAAAACAAAGACATTTTAAAGGTCATTAATTATTCTGAAAATAAGCAAGATTTACTGTCTGTAAGTAGATAGATAGATAGATAGATAGATAGATAGATAGATAGACAGACAGACAGACAGACAGACAGACAGACAGACAGAC
>JBBPDA010126816.1:0-24530 GCA_037974385.1 Arnoldichthys spilopterus | reverse complement strand
TTTCCTCTGTCCTGGAAGTCGCTTTGGATAAAAGCGTCAGCCAAATGATTAAATGTAAATGTAAATGTAAATGTAAATACATATAGTGTTCAAAGTGTGTGAGAATCTACACGTTAAGTGTGACAGTGCATCAAGAGTTAAAGTTGAATTGTTTGTGGTTTGTTACCTTTGCGTGGCAGCAGTGGGGCAGGGCTTAATGGATGAATTGGTAAACAGCCTGAGGTTTCTTTGATCATTCCTGCCTGACCAGCAGTTACTGGCCCATCACGCCCAGTCACTTCACTATCTTTCGCACTCCGTGCCTGAGAATCACACACAGAGTGGAAGAATGTTCATTATTGTATGTGAACACCAACAGCAATATAGAGTCTACACACAGAAAAGTGTGTGTGTGTATTTACACCACCTTTAAACTGTGTATCAAGTGGTACTGTGTGCTGATTGAATAAAAATGCGCAGTTTAACCTGTTGGTTGCTCTCAATTATGGCCAGTGCCTCAGCCATCAGCTTCTGGTTGACCCCACAGAGGTTGGCCACTTTCTTCTGACACTTGTGATGAACATTCATTCCACACTCTGCAAAGTGAAAATGACCAAACACAATATTAGTGTGGTGTCCATGAGTCTAATTATGGCGACTATTTTTTTTTTTTTACAAATGTTTGTTCACAATTTCTAGTTATTTGCAGCATATTAGAAACATACAGGAAATATAAAACAGCCCTAACTTTACATGTTGTTTTTACACATCTGTGTTAAGAAAACAGCTTTTTGCATTTTGTTGTCCCTAGCTGTAGTTTGATGCTAAGTTGTCTTATTAACGTTGCATTTGGACAAATCTTTCCAGATTGACATTTTTATATGAGAAGAAAAAACTTATTTGAAAACTTGTTTGCTTGTAACTTGTAATAATTTTGGAACACTCTCCAAAAGAGTCTATTTATCCTGATGCTTTACCACAATGTAAAACACAAAATGTGTTTTCATATCATGTAAAAACGGAAATAAAGGTTTTTTTTCATGACAGCAACTTTATATATGCAGAGTACATTCTTAAGAACATAATCTTTGTGAGGTCATGTGAACTCTCATGGAATCAGTGATCACTCACCTTCACATTTGAGGCCCTGTCGGGCCAGCCCCCAGAGGAGCGTACCACAGTGCTCGCAGAACGTTGGGCTTTTATAGTTATACACTTTAAACCTGTGAGGAATGTCAATCTTAAAACGCTCTTTATGAATCTGAAACACACATACAAACACAAAAGCACATAAATGAGTTACACTGACACGCAAAAACAAAATGAAGCAAAATGTAAAAGTTAATCATACGTGTATGCACATGTCTCAGCCAACCAGGTGACCTACCCTCCCTGTCTACTGGCTGCAGAGTGAAGGCAGAGCTGGGCATCACAAGCTTATTTACATTAGCCCAAATCAAAGAGTCATTTTACTACATATAATACATCACATGCACCATACATTTAACAATAAATCACAGATAGGCTGTGTGAACTTACAGCATGGGCTAGAGGTAAATCAGCCCCATCTTAGCCAGTCCTTTTTCTTATGACCTCTTGGTGCTGTACATCGGTCAACATGAGTAAAATAATCTACTTCTAGTCACTTGCTAATGTGATGTTGAAGAAGAAATCTTATTTTAATGCTCCTGCCCCTTTCAGAAACAGTGAGTTATTTTACTCCAAGCTGCAAGGTTGGTGTAAGAACTTTGAAATATTAAAAACCCATTCGAAACAATGTTTGGGGCATTTTTGCAACATGTGTGTGTGTGTGGTACTGCAGCTGTGTTAAATCTGTGTGAACTAATTTTCAACTCATACTTGTTCAGAAGGCAGCACACAGATGCATGGTCTAAAATAGTTACCATGGTTTCTTTGCTATTAATGGCTGAGCCTGTACATTTGGCGATCACTTTGTCAATGCATTTTTTATGGATGGCAGCATTGCACTCTGAAAGAGAAAAAGAGAAGAGAGAGTGTGGGGGGGGGGACTAAAAAAAATGGCCTTTTGCAAGCTCATAAAAACTATATAAAATGGGAACTGAAAAACAACTCACGTCGGCACTGATATCCCTGTTTATTCAGCCCCCTGCAGAGAGAAAGAGAGAGAGAGAGATTTCATTATTTTATATACAGTAGGTCATGACTCAGGCCTTTTCTTTGGAATAATAACTCTGCCTTTTCACATCACTTTGAGTGATGGGGAGAGAGAGGGCTATTCTACCCTGATGATACGCCCAGGCTTAGACAGTTGCTCCACTCAGATGCCAATGCCCAAATACTTTTAAAGGTTAAATAAAGCTAAAAAAATTTTTTTTTGAATGCTTCATATCTTTCAGAGATTAAAGTTTTCCAGAGGAAAGAATGTGCGTTATTAGTGCAATGGTGTGAGTGAGTATTCTTAGCCTTTGACTGAATGCTTACTGAAAAACCTTAGGAAAAGTAAAAATAACTGGAACTTCATGTTCTATGTGTTTCTCAGATTTTGCATAAGAACACTGTTGGTAGAAACAGTTTTTGGTTTATCTAACACTACTATTATTAGATAGGTACAGAATTCATTCAGACACATATTTTACTTTTTTGTTACAGTAATTGACTGCAACTACAAAAAAGAGTCATAATTAAAATGTGCCAAGTGGCTGCACACAACCCCCAGCTGCTACAGACTCTGAGCCTACAGGTTGAACTGTGTAAATTTAAAACATAAAGCAGCAAATAAAGATTAGAATAGAGAGAAAAATTACTGTTACTTAAAAGAGGATATTAAATGACATGACTGTGGTTTCGTGTGTCCACTGAAACTAAGTAGTTATTATTTGAACTGTACCAGACAAACTCTTTGCAGACAGAGCAGAAGGTTGGCTGGGGAAAGAATGTGGCCGTGAACTCATGGCATTTCACCAGGTGAACTTTGGCCTGTTTGATCGCACCACGACGCTGGTGCAACGCAAACACTTCCCCTTTCTCTCTCTCAATCTCTCCATCTCCCTCACCATGACCTGCATCTAAAAACACATACACACACATATAGAAATGGGTTAGAACTTTGTAAGAAAAATAAAACAAAGATACTAGAGATAATCTGAGATATTCAGAGATTTTCCAACAGTGACAATGTGTTTAAGGTTTTGTAGACTAAATACATTTTATATGCTAGATGTAAATGCATTTTGGTTAGTCTACACCAGAAGTGTCAAACTCCTTGAGGGACTGTGTCCAGCACAGTTTGGTGATTTCCCTGCTCAAACATACCTGATTCAGTTTACCTGCTAAGTGCCAGGTTTAGTGAGTGTGTTTGAGGAAGGGAAGTATTAAGCAGTGCTGGACACCGGCCCCTCCAGGACCAGAGTTTGACACCCCTGGTCTACACTGACAAATTTATAATTAAAACAGGTCAAATGGTTGCACACAGAGTTAACTTAAATATTACTTTTTTTTTTTTTGCAAATTACACAATTTAAAGCACAATTTATTTTTTTTACTGAGTTCAACATATCGGAAAACATAAAATGTGCCATAAACTTTGCACAGAGCCCATTTGCTGTTATATTTTCCCTCAATATTTTACATTCAGCAATATTATGCATGTAACATATTGTCAGCACAAAACCTTGTACCTCAATGCATGAACAGAGTAGAGTTGTGTTTAAAAGCCAGACAAGGGAATTTGCTAAAGGGGGTATGCATTGATGTCATTTTCTCTCTGTAACATCCCTCAGTTGGACTGAGTGGGATACAACATGGCTGCCTTTAGTAGGGGAAAACTGTAAAAACTGGGACATCAACAAACAATTGTCAACTTAATTTAAAGGCCGTTGGACTCAACAGTGATCCTCACAACTTACCAAAGAACAAATGGTATATGGACATTGACATGGATGTGAACATTTATGTGAACGTGGCCAGGAATCAGGTTTCCTGACATTTACATTCATCTGATTTTGGTGTCAGGGAAGTGCATAAAGCAAACCCTAAAGGCATACAAACATTATTGTCATAAAAAATTGCCTGGAAAGCCAATTCCTGGCCACATGTCACCAGCTTTGGTTTTTTGGTAAGTTGTATGATGTTTGCAGTTTAATTAAATTTGCTGCAGCATTGAAAAAAGTTGACATGTTAGATGAATCAAGTGTTTTGAAGAAGTGAATCAGTTCAGTCTGTTTAGGCAAAAGTGACTGGTAAAGGACACACGTGCTGAAATACCCCCACAACGCCCACACACACACTCATGGCTGGGTCAGCAGGTTGGCTCAGATTACATTTTGCAAAGTCTATGACACTCTGCAAGGTCTCTTTCAAATGCACTGTAATATATACAGGCTTAATCAGCCAAATATTTTGCCTGTGTGTGTGTATGTGCACATGTGCATGCACACCTATTTGTTTGCCCTGTTAAATCTGTATGTGGGTGGGTGCGTGCAGGTTGAGGGTGTATCTGCAAGGGTGGGTTGTGTGGGCGTGCAATACATTTTGTGCAATGCCGTCAGCTGCTCATAAGTGTTTGAAATGATACAAATAGCTATGTAATGGTAAATGTGTGTGTTTGCATGTGAGACACACTTACCACTTCTCTCCAAGAAATATCGTGCTTCCATTAGCAAACGGCCCTGAGGCTTCAGTTCCACCTTTAGTAACACAAAGAGAATTGTCTTCCCAAAAAACAATTGGCGTCATTCATCCATTTTTAACGAATATATTACTGAACACTGAAGTCTAGACTTATGAAGACTTTTAAACTCGACAGAAATGACTTTAAAAATATTGTGAGAAAATGTAAATGTTTTAGTTCTTTAAATTATCTTAAGCATATTTATAACCATACCAATACACATACACACAAACACACACACACACACACACACACACACACTGACCCAGATCTCTAGTTTGCCATTTTCTTTCTTGCAGCGTGATGCAAGAGTGTCCAGCTGGACAGTGGCCTCTGTCTTCAGGTCTACTGTTTTGTCTTTGACCACCACGTGCATCACTCTGCCTCTGTGGACATGGGCATCAAACGTGCTGCTCCATGGAGGGTACATGGTAGGCCGCTTCTGCTTATACACCTGACCCTTTTCTGAGACATAAACACACGCACACATACACACACACACAAACACACAATAAAAAAAATAAAATTAATGAGTCGTCTTGTGCTGTATTGAATTCAATAGTACTGTTCAGTTCCAGACAAACTGGAGTTAATTCTGATGACTCGTCTGATGACTTGAGTGATGGAAATTCCAAAACTTGTCTCTAAACTTGATTCTATAAAATAAAGACAAATATAAAAAGAATATTATCAAAAACACAGTCTTCTTTAACAGAAAGGACTCAATGATTATAAAATATTTTAAAAATGTCCAGTAAAAGAGCTCATGTGTTGATCATACAGTCTTTAAAATTCACAATTAATACTGCATTAAAAGCTCAGTCATGTTTATATGTCATCAACATCATGTTTACACCTTCTGGTATAGTTGCTCTGCCCGAAAGCCTGTGTGTGTCTGCCATCTTTGTGACTTGTTTCTCTTTCTCTCTGCACCAGAGAGGGAATGACGGCTGTAGCAGAAGGTGACTCTCTGCCCCCTCACTTTGCTGAGTTTGAAGTGTTTGAGGTTTGAATTGACTCAAATTGAAACTGAAGTGGTTGCTGGGAAATCCTTAGCACAGCCTTAGTATATCAGTTAACACTACACAATTGTGCATGAAAGAACTCTCTTTTGACAATCTAATGCAAAGTGACTTGGTGCAACTAACATTTTACAGGCATAACATGGAATAAAGAGAGTCACAATGGGTCACCTAATTTTTTAAAGGCATGATCTATAGTGCATTGCTATTATAATGGTGTGTTTACCTAGCAAGCCAGATCAGTTTTCTCACCTGCTTGTGCAAGTAAAAATGTGCAATCTTGCAATGTTCAACCAAAACACAACTTACAGTTTCACATCAGTACATAATACTGAATCTCAATGATTTTTTAATGATTATGGCTTTTTGTTTTGTTTTGGTGTTTTTCTATTAAACACTATGATTACATGTTGTGTATTTTAGTTTTGTAATATTTAATGTTAAACACTTTGAGCAATTTCTTGTTTATCAGTTTTATTTTATTATTTATTTATGCTTTATTTTTTTACTTGTTTAATTTTGTAATCTATTCACTTTGAGCTGCATTCCATGTATGAAAACTACATATACACTCAAATAAATTTTTTGTTGTTATGAAGGACCAGTTTTACTCTATAATAAATATCTCTTTGTGTATATATATATGTGTGTTTTTAAATAAAATAACAAAAAAACATAAATGCAATTCCAGCAGAAATCTGCATCCCTAAGAGCGCTGTGCACCTGCACATTTGTAAAATGTGCCGCTTAAGTATGGTTTAATAATTTGCTACTGACTTTAGACATGATTTTCTTGGTCAAAAGCACAATAGCATCCACTGCCTTAAAATAGCAATGCATCGACAATCCGCCTTGCCTCGACTCATTTAAAAACCATCACTCCTACAAGTGGGAAACACACGCAACATCATTTGTTATTTTGAAAATGTGCACATGGTGTGACAATGAGGACTGAACCAGTATTAAACTAGGAAAACCACTATGTGTTGCTTTTTCTGCTGGTGCTAAAAGGGCCCTTGTCTGCCTGATTTTGTAGGAAAACCTAAGAAGCAAGAATGTTCTTAGTCTTAGTCTGCCAGGTGCTCTGGTTTCCTTCCACATTCTAAACACATGCAAGTCAAGTAAATTGGAGATGCTATATTGCCCATTGGCATCAGTGTGTTTGTCTATTTGTGTCTGCCTTTCACCCTATGAGTGCTGTGACATAATCCAATCATGTAATGTATACAAATAGTAATGCATATATGTATAGAGCATATATAATATATATAATACTGGCAACAGCACATGCAGCATGACTGGGAGTATTAACACTATTGTATATGACTGTCTACATGTGTAGGCCATTTCTCAGTTCCATTTCCTTTCTGCATGTGTGTTTGTGTGTATCTGTGTGTGTGTGTGTCTGTAAGTGCATGATAAATTCATAAACTACGTATGACTTGGAAAAAAAACTATCATCATCTTAGATGTGACACATTTCCCTTGGAAAACACACAAACAGAAAATAGTTGGTCTCCCCCTTGTTAAAGACACAGTAGAGTTTAACCCTTTTCTGGCCCAGCCTTCACAACTGAGTTTCAGTCACATGTCTAGTCACAACATCAGAGCAGAAATAACCACCAAAACCCTCAGGTTAGAAACTTCCCCAGAACAGGAATCCCTCCGACCTCCACCTCTCACTACACACGAAACTTCCCCATTATAAAAGTGTTAAAATATATCATGTATGTATATATCTTGTGAAGCTTTTAATGCAGTGACTGAATTTTTCTAATTACGCCTTTGTTGCAGTGAGGGAAGGGTTGTGTTAAAGTCTGTTTAACCATGCTTTAATTTTACTTCTGTGGTCCTATCAACAGTATCTTTTTTCCACTGGTCTGTTTTTAGCTCTTCCTACACACACACCCATGCACACACACACTGTAGTTTAAAATATACTTTAAAGTGCCTGTGCCTATGTTGGCACATGAGACCCAATACAGTTTGTGCAATTCATTATTTTTTCCATGTTTTTCCAAATTGAATTTCACATCATATTTTAAAAATCTTATCATTTGTCTTCTCTAGTAAATGTTTCATTATGCAGATTTGTGTCTGTCACCAGATGCTACAAAATATAGATACAATAATGATGTCTGTTTTTATAAAACAAAGTATAAACACAGTTTATGCCTGAAAGATGTATTTTTATTATAAAGTGGTATACTTGATTGCAGTTTTTAAAATCAGCTGCAGGTAAATGCAGACAATGTTGGCTTCTTTTTTAAAGTTAATATTTTAGTCACCAGACCTTTCCCAGAATGCACTGTTGTGCCCTCTATAAAATGCGAGTTGTGGTTGTACACAAATAATGAAACCTGTAAAATGTACTTCTTTAAATTTTATGAACACTTCATATAACTTCAGTGTTTCTGAATCAGTCAAAGTCGCACCTCCCATCACCCAGAACTGTATATTTAAGCCAAGAACCAAATGGCAGATGCATTACTGCAACAACCATCAGGGGTAATAACAGCCATCATTTCCAAATATCAAAATAAAAATCTAGAAAAGAAAAAAATAAGTATCATTGCTATTTCAAGTCTGGAGTTTTTCCAACCAACCTAGCAAGGTAGCAGTATTCCTTGTTGTAGTTTTTACAATTGGTTACATCTGTTTCTCAAAGTTACCTTTTTCAAAATTATTCACAGTTGACACTACAGCAATCTGAACTCTGGCTCCGTTTTTCTTGATTAGGCATAAAATGCATTCAGCAATTTTACCTTTTAAAATTCATGAGCTCTTTTCTCAGTCAAACTCAACCAGCAGCAAAACTACAGCACAGTTTAAATATGAGTGGAAAACAACTGAAAGGAAGGACAAGAGGTGTCATTTTAAAAGATATTAGGAAGGTGAAATACGGAAACAGTTGTAAGGATTATATGTGACATTTCAGCTCTTCCTTACAGAGTGGTCTACTGACCATTCTGGAATAGGGTCAGTTTTCCTTCCACTTTATGCCAGATGTCTGGAAATATTTGCAGAACATGTTCAGGAATGGATTAGACATAGAAATGATACACAGTATGCATGTCTACTGATGCTACAAGATTTGAGCCACACAGCAAAAAATAAATAAGCAATGAAATCAAACAAGGTCAGGAAAAACAAATTCTACTCATTCATGAAGGTGAAATACTGGTTGTCATGCTTTCTGATATATTACAGGCTTAAAATGATTGCTCAGGTGTAACACTGACATGGGAAAACAAATACAACCTGTTCCTTTCAGAAATAACTTTGCAATAGGAAAAGGAAAGATTTGTCTATTTATCTATTTGAGAAGGGGGTTTCTGTATTACAACCGAACATTTATGGCATCAGGCCTGATATACTGTCACACTGTGCTGTTTGATGAAGGGCCAACATGTGCAAGCTGCAGCAGTCAGACAACATCATTGCTGTGGCCCACAGATGTGGTATGTGTGAAAAAAAACTCTTTTTGGGTTCAAATGTGTTAGTCTTTTTATGGAAAAGGGACTCTCAAATATGTCTCAAAAATGTGCACTATTTTTTTTTTCAACCATCTCATAAACCAGTCTACTTTTAAAAAAATGGTGTCTTCATTTTGCACAAATGGTAGCTCTACAGATGCTGTATTGGTATATAGCTGTGCATCACCTTGTTAATCTATGACCTGCTTCTGTGAAAGTTAAGGCAGTTTACTAGAGCCATAATTAAGCACTGATCTATTTAATAATGAGGGTTTGCACTTGTATATGCTGTGGCATGGATCAATTTAACCAAACATTTCATGTTTCTAAACTTAATATATTTATTATCACACATTTTCATTTATTGAATTAATATCATAGTTGCTATAAGAAAAAGAAATGAGGACCCGTAACCTTAACTTACAACTTCCACAAGGACATTTCTATCATTACTGCCCCAACTGAGGCCTTCACACACACACACACACACACACACATGTATTACGTATTACAAACACCAAGTTAGCAAGTTAGCATTAACGTTTTGTGCTACAGTAGCTATTCTGCAGGATCAGATTAGATCCCCATCCACATCAATGAACCTTGGGCACCCATGACCCTGTCGCCAATTCACAAGTGATCCTTCTCTTGGATCACTTTTGGTGAGAACTAACCACTACATACCAGGAACACACCACAAGACCAACTGTTTTGGAAATCCATTTGTCTAGCCATTACAGTTTGGCACTTGTTAACGTCACTCCAATCTTTTTTAATTTTTTCCTGCTTGCAACACATCAACTTCAAGAACTATTCACATGCTTAGCATAAATCCAACCACTTAAGAGTTGCCACTTTTATGAGATAATGGGATGATGTTATTCACTTCACCTGTGATTGGTTTAAATTTGGTATCTGATCAGTGTATTTTACATGCAGACAAGTAAAAATAAAAAAAAAAGCTTAAAATAGCAGTTAACATCCCACCATCCTCTGGGGCATTTCGGGGGAGTTTCGGTCAGAAAGATTGCTAAAAAGATTAATGTTTTAATTAGAATACTGAATAAAATGACATCTGCATTTAGATTTGTGGGAAAGACATCAGTAGGTATGGATGGAAATTGTGGTTAAAAGCACATTCAGTGAGTGTGATGATTGTAAAGAAAAACAGAAGAGCAACTGTTACTCAAGTGACTGAGAAAACTATATTACTGTCATATTTCCCTTTAGAAGGGTCACTGTGAGTCATTACAAAGTTATTCTGACTGATCACTGATCATCTTTAGCCTATGATGAAGCATTTCTACCCTGGTGGAAGTGATCTTTTCCAGGAACATAATACCCCCATCCACAAGGCATTAGGGCTTACAGAATGGCTTGAATACAGTGAAAATTATACAAATCATATGCTATGATCATCACCGCACTTGACTAGATATCAACTCAATAGAATATCTATGGAAAAATTTGGCCTTACGTGTTAGACAATGTTCTCCACATGCATCTTCATGAACACCAGCTGAGGGAAAATCTTTTGCAAGTATGATGTTCACTTCAGTACAGGTCCAGTGACTTTGTAGAAACTGTTTTGACCTCCCAGCATTTATAAATGATGAACTCCTCACATTGTTCATTTATCCTGCAATTTTTGTCCTGCAAATGTATAAAATCAAACACAAAAACAACTCTTACCTGTCTCTACAGCTTCTTTCATGTAGACAGCACAGTAGGGATTGAGCACTTCCTCATGGTAGGCTAACCCAGGGTCCATCTCAAAACTGGAGAACCCAATCCTCAAAAAGGGAGACATGATCTCCGCTCAGTTCTTAAATTCCAGTATGGTTCCTTATAACACAAGAAGTACCCTCAAATGAAGGTAAACACGCCAGTGAAAACTCTTCAGATGATGTCCACCATGTCAGTGTAGTCCATTTATGATGCCTTGTTGTATCTTGAGGACTTCCAGCAGCTCTGAGCTTTAATAGTTGCTTTGTGTCCAGAAGAACCTCTTTAAAATGGCTTCTTAATACTGTAGCCTCCACGGGAATATGTGTGTAGGAGCATCTGTGTATGTGAGTAAGTGTGTGTCTGTTTGAGAAGTGCCTGAGCACGGTGACCCCTCCACAAGGAAATGCTCTGCTGGACTGAGTGTATGTGTGGGTGTGTATGTGTGTGAGGTTGGAGGAAAGGTCAGCTTCTGATCTGGTCCCTTTTTCCTCCTGTACCAAGCACTGTGTATGGACCAATCCTGTTGAAAAGATTAAAAGAACAGGTTCATAGACTTAGCAATACATTTGTACAGAAAGTTTCTTGATGTATTTGGTTTGTTGATAAATACAGTTTTAAAATACAGCTGATATGTGTTTTAATATATATAGATGCCAGTTTATGTACACCTGCCTGAACTTCATAATACTCAAAGCAGGCAAAGGTCAAAACACAGGAAAATAAGAACAATGCAGGCAAATCTATATCAAAAAACCAAGAAAACAGATCAAGAATACAAAGGCAGGAACTCAGTAAGCCTGGATGTAAGAGTATAGTTCAGAAATCTCTAACATCAGAAATTTCACAAAGAACATGAGGGTCTGCTCAGTTTAAACTGACCTATTGGTTATTGGAGTCAGCTGAACAGCATGAGTTCTGAGTAAAAGTGAACAGGGTGGATCTGGAGCAATGCAGTGCAAACTGGGCAGATCCAAAAACAGTTTTGCCAGTGGGAAGGCAACACAATACAAACATGGTTCTTTAGGAATCAAAGTATTATAGTATAGTTATTTTACAGTAGATACTGAATTATTATTATTATTATTATTATTATTATTATTATTATTATTATTATTATTATTATTATTATTATTATTATTATTATTAATAAATATATAGCAGGTACTGAACAATAAACAGTAGTTAATGAATATTTCATAGTAGACACCAAAAAATTCATAGGAGTTACTGAATACTTCCCACTGAATAAATCTTAGTACTGATACTTAATTATCCATTGTAGATGCTGAATAACTAATAGTAGATACAAAATGATTCACAGTAGTTACTGAATAATTCATAGTGGATCCAGAATAACAAGTTTAATGAACAATGTGCATGCAGATTAAGGGGTTAATGCTACTGTGAGTTTTATAGAACTTACCCGTGAGAGATGACTGGCCTTAAGAGCAACAAAAAGATATTATACTAGCCCAGCAAACAAACAAGAAGGAATGAAACACAAAAAGAAGGAGTGATAGAGAGAAATAGCTGGGGGAGAAGCAAGGGAGAGGCAACTATTAATAGCTCTGTAATACAAAACCACCAGTGCAGCGTCCCTGAACTAGCTAATGTCCCCAAGTCCCAGGCCAAATTACTGCACACTTATACATACATAAATAAATGTCCCCTCTTTGTTTAAATATGATAATCTAATTTGTTTACAGATGGCACTTTTAATGTTTATTCATATAATTTTGCCTTGAAATGCACATATAGTTGTCTTGTCACTTTTATGAAATGGGGAAGACTCAATTTGTGTGGGGGGGGTTTTCCGCTGTGGTCCCCTGAGGGCATTTGTGTGATTTTAAGCATCAAAATTTGTCATGATTTACTTTATTTGATCATTTTCAGACCTCTTCATATCCTCTTTGTGACTATTTGTATTACTGTGTCTTTAAGACTGATATGTGTGATTCATCTCTGTTCTAATTGGCTGCCCTGTACTGTTTCTCAAAAAACTGTTTCTTTAGAAAAGGATGCATAATTGGGCGTAGAATGGGGAGTTTTTAAAGCTTTGAAACACTTAAACAACGTTTAAATCATAAATCAAACTACGTATTATACGTGCATTGTTCTATTGCTGCATTTCATGCTTACACAACTCTTTATTGTAAAAACTTGTGCTGATGATTTTTTCAAATATTTTTAATTGCAGTTATTTTTTTATGTTATGAAAAATTACAAGAGGTTCAATATGCCATTGAAAATGTATTTTAATGTTTATTGGTGCTTTGTAAACACTTTTACCATTCACGGTCTGTGTACAAATGACAAAACTGATACTTGCAAAAGCATAGCAAGAGGAAAAACTTGACACGCTGCTTTTAAACAAGTACCAACCAGTCTGTATGCGGGCTTGACCAAAATCAGGTTATAGCCAAGCTCTTATCTTGTGATCAAAATGTACATCACCTCAGCCAATCAAGTTTCCATTCTTCACCACAATGATGACATGTTGGTATGAGATTTCCCTTTACAGCATCAGCCTATAAAGCCTTTATAAGTTCACAGTCTCATTTAGAGGCTTTTTTACCCATTTTATTTTTGCCTGCCTTGTACATTCATTGGTCATTGGAAAAAAAATTACAACTACTAATTCCACTGTACAAAGTTAATTTATAAAAAGTAACAATAATAAATCTAAATCTAAATGCTAATTTTAAGCAAAAAAAACCCTGCAATGTTCTTAAAATCTGTATGAAAATACTCAAAGCCAGACACTTCATAACTAAACTGAGTCTCAAGTTGCAAATATACAGTCTTATTAAGAGATTTGAATAAAAAATAGACTTATAATACATCACAGAATCTTGTGCATGGAAATAGAATTTTTAAGTCATAATTCATTTTTAAAATGCTTTCTTTTCTTTGTTTTACACTAGTTTTAGAAGAAGAGATGTGAAGAAGACATTTTTGCTCATTTCAACAATGCTTATCTCATTTGTAGATTTTTTATCACTCTGAACATAATATTGTAGTTGAAACAAAATCCTCTCCCCCATTTTACAGGGAAGGGAAAAATATTCTTAAATTTCACTTGTACAAACACCATTTCCCCTGAAAAGGTGAAGCATTTTGTAAAATGTAATAAAAAAAATCTCTGATTTTGCTGACAAAAGTCTAAAGATTCCCAATATTTTCACAGACCAGACTTGTATTTTGTCAATTTAGAATCTGATGCCTACAAAGCACTAAAATAGAGGCAAGGCTACCACTGTGCAACATCACCTTTCTTTTTAATAAAACTGAAGGTGCTAAATGTTGCAGTTTTGCAAGTGGAATTTTCACCCATTCCTGCTTGATGCAAAATTTCAGCAGTCAAAGCTCGCTGTTGTCTGTCTCTTCTCTTTGTGATGTCCATGTTTTTTTTTTTAATACTCAAGCCCCTGGATTCTATAAAGCCACACTGTGGTAACACATTCAGAATGAGGGCTGGAATTACCTTACTGAAATAACCATGAACTGTCATTGCCTTTTCTTGGCATCATATTAATATCTTCATATTCACTTCTGCATCAATGGTGCCTTTACACATATGCAAGTCACCCACGCTGTGGATACTGATGTGCCCCCATCCCATGATAGATGTTGGCCTTTACATAATTTCTGAAAACAAGCAGAAATTTGGACCCATCTAACTACAGCACATTTCCAGTGTCTTTCAGTGTATCTGAGATGAGCTCAGGCTTAGAGAACTTGGTGGCATTTACACATAGATCTTATGTATGGCTTTCTCTTTGCGTAATAGAGTTTCAGATTGAATTCTTTGGTGCAGTGGTTAACTTTGTTAAGGACTCCTGAACATAAGTGGCTATATTTATCACAAAAGCATAAAGATTTCCCATGCAATGCTTTCTGAGAGCTCACAGGATATGCACAACAAACACTGCCTTGCCCTTCACATACTCAGATTTCTACAGATTCACTGGACCTTTTCACAATATTATGTACTGTAGATGGTTTCAAATTCAATTCTTTTGTTTTTACATGACTGACAATTTTGAGTCTTTGGTGGATGCTTCTTTTATATATAACCATTATACCCTCATCTGATACCAATTTAATTGTGTAACTTAAATACTCTATAAAGTTTTCACTTTTCCATTTCACTCTGTCCAAACATTTTCTGAGTGTTTTGCTTGTATTTACAAAATAATATTTAGTTTGTGAGCCAAACCATTAAAAGTAATTTCTTTGTACTTTTGTCTATTAAATATGTAGGTTTAAGATGTTTTCATTTTTGCTGCATTTTGCAAAATGTTAAAGCTTGACATTAGAAGGTCATGTTGGGTCATTTCTACTGACCCATTCATCATGATATTTTGAGAAACACTACAAACACTGGCTGATATTGAAAAAAAAATCAACAACAAGATACAAAGTTTTATTTTAACAGTGATGATAATCAATCTAATTTCCATTTTTTTGTGGAGGGCCTTTTAGTATCTCATCCTTGAAGTAAAAATGTAAAAGGAAGTTATATTTTAAAAAAGTAAAAAGACCACAGTTTAACACCATAACTGTTGACACATAGTTATTATTAATAATAATCTGATGAGAGACGCTGTGCTTTATGTTTGTTTTATAAATTTCTAAGTGAGACTGAAAATATTTAAAAACCACCCACACAAAACTCACACACATCAACACACTTAAGCAAGCTTTGAAACTTCTCTCCAACTCCAATTCCGCTCCTCTTATTTTCTCACAGGTTTTGGTTTGTTGATTTTATTATTTTATTATTCATTTCATATATGCTTCTATCCTGCTACATGTCACTGACATATACATAACAAACATGTCAGGGAAAATATTATGTTCAGTAATGGAAGTGTCATGCTGTCATTACCAGTATTGTCAAGACAGATGCTACAGTATTTCTTGACAATTTAGTAATCTGCCAGTACCACCAGATCTGCTAATCTGCCCATAAGCAGAATGTACTAAGTAACTAAAAAACTATTTATTACTTTGATATGAGATAATAAGATGATTTTTGTGGTAAATTTTTGCTTAAGTGTGGCTTATTTTTCGGGCAAGAAATCTTACTAACTTTACTCGGCTTATGCCACTGACAGATTTTTCTGATAAATATTTCCCTTTTGTTTTCAATACATTTTCTCTAGATTTTGTACATTTCTAAGTGTAGCTTGCCTTTTTGATGTCTGACATGTGCCATATACATATGGCATCTGCGAAAGTTATGCCACTGTTATGTCAGTGATATACAACATGGTTCAAGTGAACTGTCTCCATGATTTCTTTAATATTTCTTACACTTTGTTACTAAGTTATGTTGATTAGTGAAAGTGACTCTTTGTCATTGTGAACACACTCAAGCACCACAACGAAATGTGACCTCTGCATTTAACCCATCACAGCTATCAACAGCGCCCAGGGAGCAGTGTAGTGGGATGGTACCTCAGTAGTGCCCAGGCCGGGACTCAAACCTGCGACCTTCAGGTCCCAAAGGCAGTGCCCTAACCAATAGGCCACCACTGCCCAACCTGCCATGTCCTGGCCTTGAGCAGTAACTTAACCCATTCGCTTCCTGTGCCAGAGAACTACTAAGGTTGGCTGTTGTTTGTGCTACCTGTCTGTACTACAGAAAGATAGACTGTAAAAGAAAGGAATGGAAAGAAGAAATTTTACAGTCAGGATTGTCCTGCCCTTCTCAGTGCTGTATTCAATATTTCATCAAATGCCTACAGTTGAGTGAAGTCCAGCGCTAATCCTTCCTTCAAACACCCTGGTAGGTCAAACAGCAGGGATCAAACAACAACAAAGTCTTTCATCAACAGATGAACACACACACACACTCACACGCTCAAACACACACACACACACACACACACACACACACACACACACACACACACACACACACACACATCTACTCAGTACAAGCTAAGGCCTCACTGATGTAATGCATGTATGTATATAACTTGGGAAGATTAAAAGCATTTCCATTTTACAAAAGGATTTGTAATTCCATACTGTTCAATCTGCCAGTTAATAATTGCCAATTATATTGATAATGCATTGATAAACAATTAACAATTGACTACTGACTGTCATAAAGTTGGTAAAGTACTTTAAATAAGGCAGCTAGAATCTGTTTAATTTTTGACCACGGAAGATATGTGAGTATCTTTTATGTTGGTTCATAATGTCTTTATTTGTAGCTGTTTAACATTACTGAAAAATTGCAGTATGCATAACATGAAACCATGTCATGTAACGCTGTCATGAAATGGGGCGATATATATTATTAATATTTATGTGTGTGCATATGTGTGTTGTGTGTGTGTTTGGGTGGGAGGAGCTGTCAGGTCTTTAGGGAAAGCCACACTCGTGTGTTATTAGAGTAAGCAGCTCCCGACTGAGGTGACAGCCCACCAAAATGCAAACTTTATTCAAATATCATGGTGAATATTCCTTACAAAAAATAATATATTATAAATAAATTCAGACAATTCATATTGTTTACTATAACACAGTATACAGATATAATAGATTATAGATTCAAATAGATTTATAGATTTAAATATGATATTTATATTATTTCATATTATATTGTTATATAATTTTATATTTAATATATGGCAGTGAAAATATAGACTATTGTAAATCATTCAGTACTGTAAAAATTGTATAGTATAAATTGTATAGAACTGACTCTGCAGCAGTGTCTACCAAATAAATGCTAATTAAGGATGGATTATATGAGTATATTATAACATTATGATGCTTAATATTCAGTATTTACATGAAACAACAATGCAAACTGGGTGAATGACTCCTTTTAGGCATGAGTAACTGAAGTCTGGAACATACTAAAGCTATTTTAATTATAACTGCATCATGATATTACGTTTCCTGAAACTTCCTAAAATAAAGTAGGCTATTTAAAGGGGGATATGATTTTTTTTTTTTTTTTTGCATTCTCTGTTACTCACAGAGTAAGCATTACGTAAACAAAGTCTTTCTTATTGTTTTGACATAAAGAGGTTAATTGAGAATAGAGAAACTTGCTGATGGACTTTAACTGTGTGTATTTATGGGGGTCAGTGGACCTACACTTGCTGTCTGAGCTTTCAATGTTGATGATAATTACACAGTGGTAAATCCACAGAAAGCATGTTTTTTACTTTTTTGCCTTACAACACCCTGTAGGTACCTCTTTGCCATTGGAAAAAAAAGAAAAAATACAGTTTAGGCTAAAAATGTCTGTCAAACTATGGCAAAATGCTCCCAGATTTGTAACTGTACTTGTGTTTTGTGCAATATTGTTCTGTAAAGTAGCTTTCAGAAGCAAATATCTTAAGTTAAAGAAATTGAACCTGCTGCTTGTTACTATGCAGTTCATACCACTGCACACTGGAAATGCAAAACTGATCTTGAATCAGTCTATTTTTTTGTGATTCAGTCCTATGTTTTAGGTGCAGTGAGGCTTATTCAGAGAAAAATAAAATGTGCAATTGCTGATAAATGGTATGCATTCAAGAGGGAATCCACAAATGACAGGTTTCACATCTTAAATCTGAGTGTTAAGGTTCTAAAAGCAAATAAACACTAGTAAAAAAAATAGTTCTTAAATAGTTATGAGGCATTTCAGTTAGAACACTAGTTTCGACTTTAAAGTAGTTTTAAAGTTCAGACCATGCTGTAGAAGAGCATGTGCCATTTAAATGTGTTTGTGCTGGGAAAAGTAGTGGTTGGAAACTGAAGTGCTATGTGTGATGAGCAATATGTTCCAGTGCCCCACACTCACACTTCCTCACTACATTTTATGCTACACATGACAAAAAAACTGTTCCTTAGTATACTTAAATGGAGCCAATAATTAATGGTTTATTTTCATTAAAGGCTCATTGGCTGATGAAAGTGATGTAGGACAGTATGGTTGGGTTTTGTGCTGTCTTGGCGGTTATGGCTTCCTCCGACAACTAACCGGTTCTGACAGCCTTGACTTTGCACTTTTCTTTAACAATGAACTGATTCTTCTATGGCATGGCACCAAAGTTCACTTTTTGACACGTATATTTTTAAGAAAAACTTAGACGTGTAGGAACCGAATCAAAATGTTTATGTTTTCACAGAAGAAACAACAAAATTGTTATTGAGCATTGATGTTTTTTATGAAACATCTAACAAAAACAGAAACTCAGAATTCATCTCTTGGGTGTACTCAATTTTTCACGGTCATACCCCAAACTACCATTTTAGCTGAAAACCATGGAGACCAACTGTGGCTCAAATTGCACAACAAAGTACAACAAAGCTTTTGTTCTTGTAAGAAGGGGTTTCAGTACAGTGACAAGCTAAGGAACAAACAAAATTTTCTTTACCAAATGTAGAAATGTAAGCACCACCTACACATACGTTCAAAACAGTCAGATGTTCAAACTTCCTCTCAGGAGTAGGTGGAAAAAAGGGTAGTTGCTATATATTACACATATGTTAAATGACCTACAGCTGATTTAAGCACATATGTAACAGACACTTGTAGGTTTAAATCACACTAAGTGAAGGTGCCATTATATAGCAATAAACCGATGCTATAGAAGAATCACTTACGGTTCCACTAAAGAACTTTCCAAAAGATGGTTCTTTAATGCAAACAGTTTTAAAACTTAGTCCAAAACCCACTTTGTATATAGTACTAATGTAGGGCACTTTGGACCCTTGTGCGCACTTGCTCACAGCTCTCCAATTACCCCAATCACAGCCATCCACCCAGCCTCCAGAACCTTGTAGCTTTCTAACCTTCTTAAACAAGAAGCACGCCGTTGTTCATGAAATTATGGATGATTCATTACTTGGGGCTGGATGGCCAGGAACTTATATTAAATTGTAATGCGTTCCACTTTAGCTACCACTTTCTTTTACATAAGGCTCAAGCAGATTCACAAAAATCCCAATTTTTGAATTCTTTTCTACTGCCAAAGTCCCATGTTTGAGTACCACTAAAGACCCATATCTATTACTTGAAATCTGCAACTGCAAACCTTTTAAAAGAAGTTCCACATGGTCTAAAAGTTCCATACCAAGGCAGCTCAAAAGGTTGCCTGTGAGGAAAGTTATCTGGAATGTAGGTAAGTTATCCTAGCCCCACCCCCTTGCTCAACCAGAGAACAAACATACAATCTGCAAACATATTTCTTAAATTCTTAACAAAATTTTTTTATTACAAAAGTATTAAGTATTAATATAAGGTATGATGAAAAAAATGCATCTACCTCACTTAGGTCAAACAACTTGGGCCTAAAACCATTGAAAAAGCTTAGTGTGAGACTGTGTAAATGAGTAGTATCTGACCTATGGCCAAGATTTAACTTGTCCTAATGCTGGCCTTAACCGTAATCAGGGGAAGACTCTTCAGGTACTTTCTACAATTATCAAAACTCAGATAGCACATTCAAACCTTGCATGAAGTCTCACAGGCTTTCCATGCCCTTTGTGTGCACATGTGAACGTGAACTTTATCAGTGACCAAAAACGTGTTTACTCAGTTTTTAGCAAATCAAAGGCAATCCTGTTAATTCAAGCGGTGGTCAGTGAGCTCTAAAGCTGAACTGTTTACTAAAATCCGGGCTTATGTTTCGAAACGACACAATAACTTGTGATCTGTGGTGCTGTAAGTATGGCAAATGGGGGTGGATGGCAAAGCGGTGCCCTTGAGTGTTCTGAGTAGTTCATGCTCACACAATTTAAAAAACAAACCAAAGTAAATAAGTAAGTTAGTAAATAAATAAATAAATAAATAAATAAATACATAAATAAACACTAGCAAACAAACAAAAGAAACAACTAAAAGTTCTATGAACCCATCTCCTCTAAACCAACCCATTATAAACACTGGCATGCACTGACAATAAATATGACACTATACTATTGACATGATTCATACCTTTCAGTGCATTGGGCTTGCATGAAATATATTACGTCATTAAAATTTCTAGGATTTGACTGCTCGCATTGATGAAACACATTAATGTGTAAACAACCGACACATTTGAACTGTGTTTTTTTTTGGCCTATGATACAAACAAATGAAACAGCAATAACATCTAAATGCTGCAGTCAAAGAAGCCTTAGGTTAGTGAAGTGTGAAATATGCCTTTACTGTTTGTGTGGTTTCCTGTAAGTGATGCTGCAGTAGGAAAAATAGCTGTTATTAGATAAGCTACATCTGTTTTGGGTTCCATTTCATTCCACCTCTGAAAACAGGTTCAGTGCTGAAAGTAAAAGCTGCCATTGTTTGTATTGTATCCAGCCAAGTGTATAATCAGGCTGATATTATTCAATTCAGCTCTTTGCACAGTTAAAGTGCTCTCTAATGGGTCTTTCTGGCTCACAGTCTGAAATTTATTTCATATTAAGGTAGCAAAGTCTATATACTGACTCCTCTCAGACCGACTGAATGGAAATGTGACACATCATTGAATTATATTCATACAAAGACTTCTGTGAGTGTGTGAAGAGAAAACAGGCAAACTCACTCACCAGCAACAGTCGGCTCTCGCGTCAGCTCCTGCTGTGTGGCCCTGCTTTAGGAGAAGCAGGTGAACTTCTACAGGGCACATGCAGCACTGGAGGTATTGTTACCATCAGCATAATAACATGTCGAGTGTGTGTGTGTGTGTGTGTGTGTATGTGTGTGTGTGTGTGTGTGTGTGTGACCGCAGTCCGCCCCCGCCCCCCCTCATGATTTCCTCTCACCAACAGCAAAGCAAGAGAGAGAAACAAGCCTGGAAGTGCTTTTTTTTCTTAGTAAAGAAAGTAACTGTTATTTTTTCCTTTAGAGTCTATCGAATGCGAGCCACCAGGGGGCTACAAGCATGTACCTTTATAATGTTCTTAAAAAAACATGATTGGGGTGGGTGTATGTGTAGGATGTTGCTCAGAGTTCATCGAGTCTAAATTAAGCTTGAGTAAAGTGAACCTTAAATGTTGTTATAGCTTTTAATAGAGCTTCTATCAACCAACCTATCAATCAACCAATTAATCAATCAATCAGCAGTCAGCCAGCCAGACTGCCTGCCTGCCAACCCATCCATCCATCCATCCATCCATCCATGCAGTTGGGGCATTTTGTAAAATGCAATAAAAACAAGAATTTGGGATTTTCTTGAACCTTAATTTAGAAGTACGAAGGATTCCCAATATTTTCAATGACCAACTTTAATACATTCTAAACACAAATTTGTAATTTAACGCCTAGAAGACACTAACAAAAACATTTGGACAGAGGTGTGTTACCACTGTGTTATATCACTTTTTCTTTAAACAAACTTTTGAATTGTTCGGGAACTGAAGAGACAAATTGTTGCAGTTTTGCCAGTGGAATTTTACAGCCATTCTTGATAATAAGACCTCAACAGTCCGTGGTCAGTGATCTCTGATTTGTCTCTTGATGATGCTCCATTTTTTTCAATAGGAGACAGATCTAGACTTCTGGCAGGGTATTCAAGCACATGCACTCTGTCGTTACGAAGCCACACTGTTGTACCAAGAGCAGAATGTAGTCTGGAATTGTCCTTCTGAAATAAGCATGGACATTCTGGGAAAAGACATAGCCTTGATGGCAACATATGTCTCTCTAAAATCCTCATATACACTTCAGAGGCAATGGTACTTTCACATATATGCACCTCACCCTATGCATGTCATACCATCACAGTCTGAAAACAAACTGAAACTTGGACTCATCTAACTATATCACAGATATCCACTTTCTCTGTGTCTGAGGGGAGCTCAAGTCTAGAGAACTCAGCATTACAGCATAGAATTTCTGGTTGCATTTCTCAATGCAATTCCTCATGAGCTGATGTGGCTAAATGTAGTAGCATGAAGGTTTCTCTTGTAATGTCACAAAGGTCACATATTCCACAATGGTTTCTGACTTTGCTCTACACAGACTGAAGTTCTCCAGATTCTCTGAATCTTTACACAATATTACATACTGTAGATAAAGAAAGACCTAAATAATTTGCAGTCTTGCGCTGATGTTCTTTTAAACTGATTTACAATTCTCTCATGAAATTTGGCACAAAGTGGTGATCCGAGACTAAACCTTCACTGGATTTTCTTTTTATACCCAGTCAAGAAACCCTCACCTGTTATAAACATGTTCAACTGCTTATTGTGAAATATTTCAAAATGGTGCATATAATATAAAATTAAATAAAATATAATAATATAAAATAATATAATATTAATTGTATTGATATGACCAAAATACAGTCAGGTTACTCAGCCAAAATAAAGATTTAAGAGAACTTTAAAAAAAAATTGCATAGGTTTGTTTTTATAGCATTTTACAAAATATCCCAGCTTTTTTAGAAAATGTAGTTTGTTGTCCTGAATTTCTCATCTATTGGGTGCTGCTATATTAGAAAGGCTGTCACAAAGTCAATGTTTTGCAACACTGACGTTTTAGCATGGAATATTTTACAGCCAGATGGCAGAAACAGAAAAAATAACAGGAACTTTGCTGTTACGTGGTTATGCCTAGAGGGGGCGCTAAAGTAAAGCGAATGAGACCAAGCAAGACACAAACAGGACGAAGCAGAAAAGGCAAGAAATTCCATAGTACAAGAACGAGAGACATACTATCATTTCATAATAGATTAAATAATTTATATTCCCAATCGCAGTATGAAATATTTATGCTATAATTTGGCTGTGTATAGGCGTTTGCTGTTGATTGGCTGTTAGAAATGGTTTCTTAGTGTAAAAGTCACTTCGTTCCTGGAGGGTGGTGTTTGTAAAATCAGAGCACCAGAGGAAATGGAGTGTGGTGTTTGTGTCGTTGAGTTATACAGTGAGTGAAAGGAAAAGACTGGAAGAATATTCAGCTCCAGGAAGTGCAAAAAGGCTGATGAAAGAAAGAGGCACAAAAAGCATGACGGCTTCGGCCTAGAGGAGAAAGAGAGAGAGGGATTGAGAGAGAAAGTGAGAGTGAGTGTGTGTGACAGAGAGAAGAGAGTGAATGAACGAGAGAGAGAGAGGAGAGAGAAAGGGATTGAGATAGAGAGAAAGCGAGAGAGAGAGAGTGAGTGTCACAGAGAAGAGAGAGTGAATGAGAAAGAGAGAGAGAAAGGTGTAAGAGTGTGTGTGTGAGAGAGAAAGAGAAAAAGAGTGAGAGGGAATATATAGTTTTATGTTTGTATAATGTTTTCTATTATTATTTATTTTCTTTTTTTTATATGTATGTTAATAATACACGTGTGTGTGTGTATTTATATATACATACCATTTTGGCAACAGTTGTTAATCTCAGTTCATGCCAATAAAGCATGACACAAACCTATTGTGAAATAAAAATGAAATTAAATGACACAGGGAGAGAGAGAGGGGAGAGAAAAAGAGTGTGTATGTGTGTGTGAGAGAGAGAGAGAGAAAGAGAGCGAGCGAGTGAGAAAGAGAGACTGTACAAAATTGTAAGTGTGGCATTGCATGAGGGAGCGTTCCTTCGCTCTTTATTTCTGTTACCATGGAAACCAGTGAGCTGACGGCTGTCTGGGAGCATCCCAACTAGGCACGCACGGGCACATGCACACACACACACACACACACACACACACACACACACACACACACACACACACACACACACACACACAC